>VDFB02302002.1:0-47906 GCA_007258455.2 Sequoia sempervirens | reverse complement strand
TTCTTAGGAATTCTAATGCAGGTATGTAATCTTTTTCTTTGTGGGAATGGTTGTTAGCATTAATTTGTCTTTTTCGGCTTGTAGATAATCATTATCTTGGGCCAATTCTTGAAATCACTCATTTTCTTTCCGTCATTTATTATTATAATAGATTTTCAGTTGTTTTGGCCTATCTGATGACGAATGTTAGATAAGTAGAGATGTTTACGATGAATGATAGATATATAAACGTGTTTAGAGGAATGTTAGATAATGTGTTTGTCGACGAATGGTAGAGCCTTTTTATAGCATTTTATTAAGGGTGTTATCTAAATTAGTAAATATACTTAAGAGGAGAGGGCCCATCAACCAAATGGTAGATGGATAGATGTGTTTCTATAAGTATTAATGTGTTATTAAATTAGTATATATATTTAGATGAGAGGGTTCATCAATCAAATGGTAGATAGATAGATGTGTTTTCGATAAAACATTAGATAATGTGTTTGATGATCAATGGTAAAGTTCAGACTTTGTAAAAGTGAAGTATTATGTTCTCAAAATAAGTATAAAAATAAACCTTTCCTTATCTAGGAAAAGAAAAATAATAAAGTTATAGGACTAATGATTTATTTTATACCCTTCCTTATCTAGGAAAAGAAAAACAATAAAGTTATAGGACTAGTGATTTGTTCTATAGTTTTAACATTTTATTAATATTGTGCTATCTAAATTAGTATATATATCTTAAATGTATTTCAAGGGGAGGGGCTGCTAATCATGTAGACTACTTTTGCAACTATTTAATGGTTATATGAAATTTAGTAAAGCTTCTATTTTTATTGAAATATGATATGAACTATTATCTATCTACAACTAAGGTTTGGAGGTGTGACTAATTGTGCAACTTGCCACATAGCACATTTAGTGAGAAGTGTCTTTAAAATATTCATCAAAAATTGGATCAAAACCTTATCATGGAATCCTAGTAGTTGAACTAAAAAATATCATTCTTGGTAGAACATCATATTTTAATTTAAAATAAGACTTATATACAAAATAAATGATCTCAATACTTTGTGGTGACCATAGGCCTTGTTATCTCTAACCATATATACAATACAAATGATTCAATAGTTGAACACAAATTACTATAGTCTACAAATAATTCTAAAAATGTTATTTATATTTTTTTCTATTGATTCATGTTGTGAAAAATCAATGCAAAAATCAGTTTTAGTTTTTTTGATAAATTACATGTCCAATGCATTAACTTATTGAATGAAATTTCAATTCTATTAATGGCTTGAATGACATGAGCACTACTATTATATCATAATAGTCATTTTGGTTTTAATAGAATTATATTGTTGACTTTAAAATTATTTTGTCTCTTATGCATAAATAAAATCTAATATTCATTTTTAGGCAATAGCTATATTTTGTAATAAATTTCACCTAGAAACTTGTTTGAAAAAAACAACATTTAGTTAGTTGAAGAATTCCTTGCCTCATGCCTAATTTTTTTAACTCGCAACCAATATTTTTTGTTTAAAATCCTACAAAGATCTTATCTGAGCTTAAGAATCTAGTAGCTCTAAAACCTCAATATTTTAGATCTAGTTTTCATTTATTGTGAATAGATTGAAGCAATAGTTGTAGGGAGATTAATTTTGGTGTATCTCATTTTTTAAAAATCTTCTTCAGAAGGGATTCATAATATTTTTCCTTCAAAATTTTCCCATTGTTTCTCATTGGCATTGTTGGCAACACAATACTTGATTTGTGTAGAATCTTGAGGTAAGTCACTTGTCATGGTTTGAGTGGGTTTAATTTTAGGATTTGTTAGCAAGTAGATCACTTTTATTGTTTTTTATTTCATTCAAAAATAATTTTATTGTTATGTGTTAAATGAAGTTGTTGGTTTTGTTGTTTTATCTATGGTTGTTTTATTTACACAGTTAATAAAGATGACAAATCTTGTAGTGAAATATAATTGTATCCTTATACAACAAATTTTCCAAAGCCACACTTTTGTTATGAAGGATCTTATATCATCCACAAGTTTATTTAGCATGAGCCTATGCTCATACGTCTTTGGATAAGAGCTAATGAATGAGGGGTATCCATTTCACCAAAGTCACAAGAGGCCTCATCCCTTATATCATACTTTTAGAGGTTTAAACCTTGATAGATCAAGGAACATACCAACATCATCACCAATTGTGCTCAACCAATTGAAAAACTATTTCCTTAGCCACTAAATTTTGATATAATAACTACTAGAATCATGATAAAATCTATGATCCCTTTTTAATTGGAATTGTATTGTCCCTTCTAATACCCATAACTACATATGCTCTTTTAAATTTGTTTTATGTTTCAAAAATAAAAAATAAATTATGATAATTATATCCTAAAAATATAGCTAACTACAATTTACATGAAAAATTAACACTATCTAACTATATTCAATATATCTAACTATAGAAATTAATGGGTGCAATTTCACATGAACACCATTCACATGAATGCAGTTAGTGTGGAAAGCCCTATAAACCCCAGGTCGACACTAGGATGCCCCCAATCTTGACTAATGGGTTAATAGGAATCTTGACTGATGGGTTAATAGGAATCCTAGTTAACGGGTTAATAGGATTTTTACATGAATGGGTAACCTACTAGGGTAAAAGCACAAACCTGTGTCACACTTTTGGCCAACTAAATAGTTCTGAGCGAAACAATTTCCCTAAATAGTTTTAGGTGAAACATTTTTTCCCAAAACTACGTGGCCTATACAAGGCACATAAAATTTCAAGTGAAACCCTTTCGTCCAAAACAACAAAATATTTTTTTCTTTGTCGATTTAAAATCTGACTCAATTTTCATGCATTTTTTTTACTAAAAGGGTTTCAGTCCAAACCCTTTCACTTGAAACTATTTGTGGCATCCATGTTGGCAACCACTTCATCTTTTTTCAATTTTTTTTTTTAAACTTCCACATGAACAATGACATTTCTTCAATCAAAATGATTTGTTTTAAAAAACTAAAAATACCCTTTTGTAGAGCTCAAGTCGAGAATCCAAATATATAAAAAAAAAATTGTATTTTGATTAGTTTTAATATGTTTTCTTTATAAATAATGCAATTAGGGTGTTAAAATAAAAAATAAGGCTGATTAGAAATTAAAAAAAAAACTAAAATATATTCTAAAAAATGAAAAACATATGGTACACTAGATGAGAGAATCCTCTCCAAAAGGGTATAATTTGTTTTTAGAAAATGATAAAAAAAATTAGACAATACTTGACATCAAATGAAAACTAACAAGTTTTGCACATTTGACTTTAACACGTTATTGAAAATATGCATCAATTTAAAAAAAAAAATCCATGCACTACATATTGAAATTATCTACTTGAGAAAAAATATGGGAAAATAAAAAAAACAATCTAGTTTTTTTTTGACATCAACTCAACATCACTTTTTCCTAAAAATTTTAGTAATTTTTTTTATTTTTTATTTTATTTTAGACTGCAGGAATCGGGTAGCACGACCCCCTATAAACTGCAGTGCGCCTGGTAAACTTTTTTAACGTGACCGGCGGCGCTGGCGCGACACGCCCTCCGGTACCACGGGACGGGGGGGAGACTAGAACTTGTGACCAGCAGAGCCGCAACGGAATTACTTAGCTAACCAAGCTAGGGTCTCACTTCACAAAAAATTTTTAGTAATTTAAAATATGCTCTTAAATTTATAAAAAAAATCATTTTTAAAAAAAATTGAAAAATATAGGAATAAACTTCATCAAGAATTCTAAATTTCATTAGTTTACATCATTTTGAAATTCAAAACATAAAGATCACTTTTATGCAATCCAAGTTGAAATTTTTTATTTGTGTTGTTGATTCCTTTATAAAAGTGTAACACATGTTTGTCCTTTTACCCACCACCCATGTAGAGTAGGTACCTGCATCACAAATCTCAAGAGTTATCATAAAACTTTAAATTTTTATTTAAAAAATTATTTTATTCATTCAAGAGTTATTTTATAATTTTAATTTCTTTCCGGATTTTAAATATATGTTGATTATGTTTGATTTTTATGTACACTTGATGTCACTGATTTAAATTTGATAGTGTTATGATTGTAATTAGTTTTATTATAAAATATAATTAAATTTTAAGAAGATTTTATAACATACAATGAGCTATTTAAATCTAGACTATAATAATTCTTATTAAAAAATTTATATATTTAATTTATATATTTTTTTAATAAAATATCTTCACATTTACAAAATAATTTGGAAAAAATAATGACTTAACATGTCTATTTGATTTTATTTATTTAATATATTTAAATAAGTCTTTTTGTAATGCCCCGCCACGTAACCCTAGGGGAAGTTGCAATTCACTAACCAAACGCAACAATATATATATATTTTTAAAGTGCAATAACGTACAAGTTCGCTACACATTGCCAACATCCCCTAAGGCTACAAGACAAAGATTACTTAAACCCAAAATAAACAACCAAGGAATGAGAACATAGCATCATTCAATTAAGGAATTAAAGTACATACATTCCATACAAGATAATTACATCAAGGACTAATAGATACAACATGATGTCCAATAACGATTGTTTACGATGTAATTACAACACTCATTCCCCGAATGAGGTAGATCAAATAACAAGATACAATATTACAATTTCCACCTCGATACAAATGAGGGGTAATACGGAGACTCACCTAACAACAACATAACTTAACACAGTACAGAGACTCAAATACCAACAACATCACTTAACACAGTACGAAGACTCACCAGACAATACATTGCTTCCAGGTTACATAGGACAAGTACACCATTGTACAACACACAATAACTGACTAACTGTTGACGTAGGGAGAGTGTCATACATAAATTGCCATGAGTTACCCTAGCTCAACCTTCCTAGGCTACCAGACCCCCATCATGGGTTACCCTGGCTTGCCTCTACCGGCGCCGGACCCTCATGCAAAACTATGTGTCTCATCTCACTTTGAGTCTTAACAATGCATGTTCCATGAGAGAGGCATTCTTTAACTTTATTAGTGTGAAGTTCCCCATTAATTCTTTTAGATTATCACTTGATTAAACTCTAAGTGAGTTACCCTGACACCTCTTTGGGCGTCGGACCCACACAAAGGGCCACTCTCCTACTGACAACACGGGGATACAAAACAAAGTACAAACACCACTCCTTCCCAAGGAGGCACAAACTACCTAACCCTCTCCTAATCCCAAGGAGGCACAAACCATCCCCGTTCGTGAAAACCGGGTGTAACAACATGGTGTAACCACAACACATCACAAGTTGACTCTCATAAGAACAACCCACATCAGGATACAACTCCCTTATCTGGAAGACTTCAACAATTACTCTAGACTCCCCAGTTTGAGTAAGAACGAATTAACAGTAAAACATTTCAAGCAATTAATAAACTAATATTCAGATTTCCTAAATCCAGTCAGTCACAGTTGCAATTGAAATAAATAGAAGTCATTCATGTATTTTGAGTTTCACCATTAATTTCATAATCAAACATTTAATAATCAAGGTTATTTGACTGAACTAAATCATTTATTAAATCTTATATTCTAATTGAAAACATAATCAGATACATAAATATGAAGTCATTTGTTTAACATTCAAATTGGTTTTCTTACTCTAATTTTACCAATATCCTCAAATTCGAAACATTTAATAAATAATCATTTATTTAAAATAATTAAATCTTATTTCATCATAGATCGGTCAATTAATTATGTTAAAACTTATTCCGATTCAAATATCTTGTTCATAAAAGATATCTAAATTTCACTAAAATATCAATTTTTTTCAATTATAATTAACACGTAATCTTTTAAAATTCCATTTTAACATTTACATATATATTTTAAAAATAAATAAATATATATAATTAATATTTAAATGTGCATGATAATTACTTAAGCATTTATTAAAATATAATATACACATATTATAATATATATATTATATAATAATATTAAATTATTATATATAACATATATATTAAAATATATATAAATTATATTTTAATTGACAAAATAAAATATTGAAATCAAATTTCATATTATATATATTAAATATAAAACATATAATATAAAATATGTTATATGTTTTATATTTAATAAATATAATAAATGAAATTAAAAAAGCAAATTTCATAACCAAACGCCATCCACACTTAGGGTTCGGCCGTGCCCTATTTGAACAGGGGATGCAGCCCCCATGAATGGGGCGGCGGCCTGTGTAGGAAGCGACGGTGCTGCCTCCACAGGCGGTCGTCGCCATTCTTGGGGTGGCCGAGGGTTTAAACCCTCCCCCATACACTTAGCCCATCCAAAAAAAACAAATCTGCCACGCGAATTTAAACACGCCAACGACTGGTAAAAAACAAAAATTCTGGGTAAAACCCAGAACGGTAAAAAAAAAACACAGTTTCATATTATTTCAATTTTTTTTTGGTTTAAACAACTCACAAATATATATATGTATATATTTATATATATACACAGTCATAATATCTGACTGTAAAAATGCTTATTTTCCATACCCAGATTGAGCAAATGCTCAATCTGAGAATTACAATAATTTGCCATTCACATTACAAGATTTAACACAATAAATTAAAGATTTCTCACAATTTGAATTAAGATTTTTCCAAGCAAATACACTTTCATAGAAAAACCATTGAATTTCCATGCTTGTTTTCAAGATTTTCATTGATAGTTTTCATTTTCTTTTTGTTTTCACTAAAGTTTGAAAGTTCTTTTGTTCAAGTTCAAATGAAGATCTTCTCATGGGTTTTCAATTAAAATTTGAATTCCATTAATAGATTGAACCATTTCAAACAAAAAGAAAAAGAATTTTAAAATGAGATGGCATAATAAGGAAAGCATGGAACCTTTTGTTTTTCTCCAAGCTATTTGAATCCTTCAATGGAGGTTGCTCTCCTTCAAATTTTGTTTCAACAAATCTTTCCAATCCTTCTTCAAAAAATTTCTCCAAGAATTCCAAGTTTCTTGTTGCTCTCCAAAATTACCAAATTTCAAAAAAAGATCATTCAAAAAAAGAAAATGAATTTCCTTATGCCTTTTCCTTCTCCAAATTGTCAAACCCCTAATTTTGAGTTTACCCACCATAGTTATTGCTATTTTGGATATTTTGGATATTTTCATTTTTGACAATTAATAAAACAATTCTATTTCCCCTTTCAAATGCATAATATTTATTTAAAACAAAATTCTATTTGCACCCCAAATGACAATTAAATTCCCTTCCTTTCACAAAATTGAATCTAACAATTTACATTTTTTAAAAAGAACATTTTTAATTTATTTTATTACAAGAGGAATGCAAGGAAATTTTCCATCTATTTATTTTTTTGATTTGCCTCAAATTTAATAATACTAACATAATTAATTTAATTTACTTAATCAATAAATAAATCTAATGCATGATTAGATTAATTTATTGATTGAATTAAATTAACTAATTAAATAACAAGCACTCCTTTATGCATTTTGGCAATAAATTTAAATAAAGCAAACACCATTTCACTAGGAACTTTAATCACGCAAGTAAGGAGAGACGAGACAACAAGGAAAATAACTTATCCCAACTGACAACCCGACGACCCACTATGGCTAGGGTGATGTCACGACACAGAAAACCAGGCTACTATCTCCCAATTATTTTCCGTTGAACAAGGGACATGCTTAGACCTGCGGAATTAGGTGGAGTCAATGTCCTATACCTGCATCCTACACACAACACGAGTGTCGAACATGCACATATATATATAAATATTAAAACACACCGTGAAGAGGAAATCGCGGAATCACAGGGCACTCACATGCGAGTGATGTGATCACGTCCCCTTCACCAATACAATATCGCTAACTGACGCCTCTAAACATCAATGGTATAACCAGAACATAAAGCGTCAGTAATTCACATACATGGTAATTTAATCCATAACATGAAATAATAATAACATCTGAATAAAGTACCATCACATCAAAACATCATGTTTACATCGCTTAACAGATAGCGGTTAAAATAACAAAGTTCCATAGTCACAATGCAACAGAAATAAAACATATCATAGAAGAACATTGTTCGATCTAAGAGCAAAATGGAGGGGTGTTACACTTTTGACCTACTAATAGTTTGTTTTGTATTTTCTATGCAAATGTTTTTACATATTTTATTAAATCAATAGAAATATGATTAAATTTTGAGTTTTGATATTAAAATTGGATATTTTAATTTAAAAACTTAAGGTTCGATCATTTTGTTGATAGAGTTATAATAATTTAGAGAATGATAGTATCTATATAAAATGTTGATATATATATTAATAATTTTTCAAGTAAATTGGTTATAAATAACATGATTGTTTTCTAATTGTTTGTAGAATTGAGTTTAATTAGTTAGATTATTAGATTTTTATGTTGGAGACCAATAGATGATATATAGTGCTCAAGTCTATGTTTAGTAATACCTTCACAATTAAATTAGTTAGAATTTAGCTTTCGTGCAAATTAAATTTTAAGGTCTTGTTATAGACATTTATAACAAGATGTGGGCATCAAAACCAAATCCTCACTAAATGATAATTAAAAAATTAATTATCTTAATTTTTTAAAAATATTTATTAATAAATTATTTTTTATACTTTATAATATTTTTAAAGAGTAATAGTTCCTCATAATACATAACTTGAGTTACAAATAAGATCTTTAAATAATTTTTTAAACACTGGTCATTAATAGTGTTATTTAGGACACATATTTTTTGATATTTTTCTTTTTTTTTTTATTCAAGGGGTAAATGCTTTTGACCGGAGCTATTAACCAGATACAACCATTCAACAATACCACCCCAACGGGGTTTGAACCTTGGTGGCAAGAACAACAATGCCACCTATAAACCATCACACCATGCCAATGCCGGCATTTTTTGATATTTTTCTTATTATACTTTATTTATTATAATTTTTTAAATTGTTATTATTTTTAATTTAGATAAATAACTCAATATTTTGTATATATCCAAATAATAATAATGACATCAATATGGAGGGTAGTCATATTTTCTAATTTCTTTTCCATTATTTTTTATTTTTTCATGTGTGTCAAACATAGGTCTTTGTTTGGTAAAAATTCCATGTTGATTAGAAAATTAAAAATATATATATAATAATTAAATAAAATATTTTGTCATAAGGAGTTTATTTAATCACAAAAAATGTGGCTTGAATTAGCATATTTTATCTAATGAAAGGTGAACATGTAGAATGAGTGTAGTCGATCTTCATAAGTCAAGATATCAACTTCTTAAACATCAAGTGAAATAACTATAATCTATAAAGGTAGCATGAACTCAACCCTTAAAAAGATATTTTATTTTGTTAGAATTTTACAAAGGAGAAGATTATTTGGTCACATTTTTGCAAAGGGGAAGATTATTTGGTCACATGTTTGTAAAAAAAAATTTTTTTCATATTTTAAAAAAATAAAAAAGGAATATATATGTGTTCATATTTAGTAAAAAAAGATAGGGAGCTAAATGAACAAATAATTTTAAAATATTAATAAAATAAAGAAAGTATAGTTTCAATTCTATTTTTTAAATTTAAATCTCAAATTTAATTTATTTTCTCTCTCCTTCTATGGTTTATGCTTCATCTACCTATTTCTTGAGTACATCTACTCCTTCCTTTTCTTCACCTATACCCACTTTCACTAAGTTATTCCAACGACTAGTGTACTAACACAATACAAATATGATCTTTATACTTCAAAATTGTACCTGAATTCTAGCCTAACCCAAATGTTCTACTCTACTATAAATGTTTTACTCTACTATATATCTTCCTAACCCAAGGTAGAATTCTCATGACTTAAGAAAATCATAAAATCTTCAAGGCTTCCCTCCAAAAACTCTTTTAGGAATCTGAAAAAAATTCAGCTTACATAAAGAAGCACTCAATAAGCAAGAACACATTGATTCCTCTAGTACACAAAGCTTTGGGTGAGTGTAAGAGGGCTAGGCCCAAGAGAGGAAATACAAATACTTTCCCAGCAAACCCATGGTTCGATAAAGAGTGCAAGTTAACAAAAAGAAAGCTTCGTGAGGGGGGAATGCAAATAGAAAACAAGAAAGAATATCAAAGGGTGATACGAAGTAAAAAAGAAAAGTATCTAAGTACAAGAAGAATGGAGTTGATTACCCTTGCAAAGAATAACCCCAAAAAAATTTAGAAGGAGCTACAACAAAAAAGAAAACAAATGGAAAATAATATAACAAGTTCTCAATGGATAGATTATGCAACTACTTTATGAATGTGAGTAGGATAAACAAAAACCTCCTATAATCAATGCAACCACCAAACTTTTCACCATTGAAGATATCAATCAAGGGATAAGAAGGTTGGCAAGAGGGAAAGCACAGGATGTTGATGGGCTGCAAGAAGAAAATTTAAAGTGGGGTATTGAGGTCCTTGCACCTTGTATTAGGTGCATTTTCAATAGGGTTATTCAAGAAGGCTTCCCGGAAGGATGGACCACTAGTGTTGTTATCCCCTTGCACAAAAGTGGTGACATAAATAACCCATCAAACTACCACACTATTATGATTAATCCTCTTCTTGGAAAACTTTTTGGAAGCATGATTGAGCACAAGATTAGCAATTGGGATGAAAAAGAGGGAAAATGAGTAGAAGGGAAAGTTAGTTTTAGGCCCAAACATTCCACTATTGATCATGGAGTTACCCTTAGATTCTTGATTGAAAAATTATGGGATGTTCAAGGTGATGAAACCTATTGCTACTTTGTAGACTTTAAAAAATCCTTTGACACGGTTCCACATGGTAAGTTATGGAAGAGAATGAAGGATTTGGGAATTCCACATGAGCTTAGGGTGATTGCTCATAGTCTCTACGAGCAGGTTATAGCTAAAATCAGAACCAATGATGGTATGTCGAAATGCTTTGGCAACGATATTGGTGTCAAGCAAGGCTGCCAGCTTTCCCTGACATTATTTGGGATTTACATCAATAAGCTGGAAGAATGGATAGATAAGGTTGGTGGGAAGATATTCATTTGGCCAACTTTGTAATAAAATTACTTTATATGTTGATGATCTCATTTTAACTGCTAAAACTGTGCATGATTTGAGAAAACATTTGAATGCTCTTGAAACGTTTTTCCAAAAGGTCGAGATGCAAGTGAACACTAGCAAAACCAAAATAATGATCTTCTCACTGTGAAGAAAAAAATAGAAAATTGACTTTCTCTTTGAAGGTAGACCATTGGAAATAGTGGACAAGTACAAGTACCTTGGGCTTGATTTTCACAACAAAAAGAATTTAGGGAGGTTGGAAAGTGCTATACTCTTTGCAAAATATATGTAGAAATGCTGAATTATGGGATTGGAAAACTAAAAGAATGCTTTTTGGTCTACTTGTCACTCTGGTGATTCTCTATGAGTGTGAAATTTGGGGAAACAACATGTCAGATCAGAAATGGAGTCAAGTGGAAAGAATACAAAAACATCTAATTATAAGTAGCCTCAAGCTCAAGACTGCAATGCCTTATGAGATTTTATTGGCCAAGACCAGTACTTTTCCCTTGGAAGCCTCGGCGATGATCCAGTTATTAAGCTACCTAAAGAAGGTCTAGAATATGGAGAATCATCATTGGCCTAAGCTAATTGTGAAGGAAGAGCTAACTAGAAGAAAGAACACCTAGTTTAAAAAAAATATCAAATGGATGAAAAAGTGAGATGTCGAGATGCATGAGTGCCCAAACACAAATGAAAAAATAAAAAAATATGTGAGAGAAAAATTTAAATATGCTATATGGACGAAAAAAACAAGGCATAAAAAGGATTATTATGTCAAAGAATTCAATCCCATGAGGGACCATGAAGAAAAAGCCTATATAGGAGCAAATATCAAATGGAAAGCAAAAATGTTGATAGCTTAATTGCGAACTAGTTCACATCATCTTAGGTGTGAAACAGGCAGGTGGGTGGTTCCTAAAGAGGAGTGGGAAAAAATAATATGTCAATTTTGTACCAAGGGTATAGTGGAGATGGAATGACACTTCATCATGGAGTGTTTAGCATATAAAGAAATTTGGGCCAGCTATGGGGACACCATGCAAGTTGATAATTTAAATACCCTGTTTGAAGAGTCAAGGTTAGACAAAACTGCAAACTTCATCATCAAAATACACTACAAAAGGGTTGATCTCAAATAGAGTTTACAAACTGTCTAGGGCCTTCCTGTGGAAGGCTCTTGTGATGTCCGTGGGTGCCATAGGCTTCTTTGGCCTCATGGACATCATTAAAAAAAATTATTTCATTTCATCCTTGACCCTTTGGGCATGAGCAATGAAGTTCACTATAATAAACATGGTGGGCATGCTACTTGCATCATGCCCACATGGACTCAAGCAAAAAAATCATCTCTTTTCTTCAATACCCATGTGAAACTAGCATAGACCCATGATCTTTCTAAGGTCAACATGTATTTCGAAGCATTTCGGTACTTCACCAATTATATTGCATCCTAAGGAGTGTATTAATGGTGGTCATTTATGTGCCCATAGGTAGCTATAGAGCCTTGTTGAAATGGCAAAATTCTAAGAGTTTTAATTTCAAAAGAAAGGTTTTTAAGGATCAAGATCCATGAATACTAAGTAGCCAAAATTACAAAGGTATATGGAAAACTGAGGTTCAAAATTACTTGACAACACTTCTACAAGATGAGGTCTACATGGAGTCCTACACTAAAGGAGGTTAATGTTTTATTAAAACTTAAACTGACCTACCTTGGGAGGAGGGGAAATTCATAAGCTTAAAGAGGAGTAATAATACTTAATGCCATAGGAAGTGGGGATGTAGAATGTTAGATACCCAATGCCACAAAGTGTATGGAAAGAAAAAATTGAAATCCTAGGGATTTGGGATACTAAATATAACAAGAAGTGTGGGATGAAAAACCTTGAAATTATTTAAGAAATAGGAAAGTTTGAAGGTTTGAAGGGGACATAGGATTGAGAGCAGGAAACCAAAGATTGAGATGCTAGGATGTTAAAGGAACTAGATCTAGTGAAAATATTGAAAGTCCAAAGAAATATAAGAAATAAAAAACTTTATCTGTTGAATTTTTCAATCTTTGAGCGGTGAATATAATACTTCTAAGTTCTGTGGGTACTCCTAAAGCATGTTTGCCCCTTGGCCTGAAGCTCCTTTGACCGGATAAAATTAGAACATGATTATCAAGTTCTATGGCTAAGAGCTTATTTAGGTTGTGTACAATCATAATGATCTAAGAGCTTATTGCTCATATCAGTCTCCAACTTTTCAGATGTCCCCATTGATATAAGATATCCAAGAGGAAGGGAAACCCAAAGTTGAACATGTCAGTAATACAGAAGATGACAGCGTGACTTTGTTTAAGGATTCAAGTTTTCCACCTCCTAGGCCTTGTTTCCATGGAATTTGAAAATGGCACACATGATTATATGGTACGTGAAGAAGCAACAATTAGCAGATTAAGGCTCAAGAATTATGGGATATGATTAGCTAAAGTAAGTAGAGCAATTTATGATGGCAAATAAAAATAATCCTAACAAGATTTATGTTAGGTTTAAATTTTACTTCTGCTAGGTAAATTACAATCGTCACCTTTTGTAACTAGAATGCGTCATGAAACTTTTAACACTTTTAGGCTCATAAGCCATGTCCAAGGGGTGGGTTTCTATTCTGCCAAATTTGCTTGGAACTTGCATGCAGACTCTTCTGGATGCAGTCGAAATCAAAGCATGCAATTTAACAGAGGACGCCCTGAGTGAACAACCTTGCCACTAAGACCATGGTTAGCAGGAGTTTAGCTTTAGTCTTTTCCAGTATAACTCTGTTTTTTTGTCAATCTGAGTATACACAGCTTTTTGGGATGCTTATAATACTGTGCAACTTTTTGGCCAGTTTTAGTAGACATTACTTTTTGGGATGCTTTACCCACCAGGGCTGGTGGGTAAGAATATGTACTTTGTGGACTGCTTTTCTCTTTCTTGGGCTGGTGAGCAAGAATATAATCAATCAATTTATGTAGAAAGTTTACAATCCTGAGGATACCAAAGTGTTATGAGAGCAATAACCATGAGGATTGCAGCCTGCAGAGATGGGAAGTGTGAGTTGTATAATGGAATGGATTTGGAAATTGCATGTGAGAAGTTGATACCTATATTATTCACATTAAGAAGTTTACTCTTCAAGTTCATGTCATAGATCTCCCCTAGAAGGTAAAACAATTTCTGATGCAAGAAAACGTATAGTTAACACACCGCTGATTTCTACTAATTAACAGGTACAGTTCGACACAAAACAGATATACATTGACTATACATTTTCAACTGTCCATTTATAATCCAGATTATGTTCTCAACTAACCATATATACATTGAACATGCTTTGAACTAGATATATACTTTAAATATATGTTCTTAACTATCCATACATAAATCGAATATAATTGTGAAATATCCATATACACATTGAGCTGTCCATACATAAAATGATTGTATTTCCTGAATCGTTCATATATATACACATTGAATTTCACAGGATCATCCATATATGGAATCTATGGATTGAAAATACTCTCTGAACTATCCATGTATACTTGGAACTATCTATATACGCTTTGAACTGAACATATATCCATTGAATATGTACTTGGAACTGTCCCGTATATATTCAGATATTCAATATATATTACGTATATTGAATAAATAGATAAATATATATAACTTGAACTGCATATATAACTTCTCTGAACTATCGATAAATAAACTGAATACATACTTGAACTATTCAACGTTGATGTATTCATATATACATTGAATATTTACTTAAAACTGTGTAAGGATGGGATACACACCCGGTGTATATCTTGTAAGACTGGCTTCCAATGTAGCCAGGGAAGGACTCTACCCATGCATCTGCTGGTGCTCCGTCAGCCACCTGAAGTGAACCCACTAACAAAAGGTAAATAACAATGCATAAAAATGCTTCGTGGGTGCATTTGTTACGATACATTCTTGCAGACTCTGCCTTTGTATGCGTCAGATCTCAGAGTTTGTGTTCATATACTTAAAATAATTCACAGTGGATTCTAAATTCTTCTATTCAATTAAGACAAACCATTGCATTTTGTACGAATTCTAGGTAATGCAGCTATCTACATCTTTTTCATTGTGGGACTGGTCTTTTGCATTAGGCCTAGTTTATGATTGTTTTCGGCATGTAGAAAATCATTTATCTCGTGCCAACTCTTGAAACCATTCATTTTCTTTTCGCCATTTGTTGGAATCATCCTTATTTTGCAATGTTGACACTAAATATGAGTACGATACGCTCTGACACGCTTATTTTGATGATAGATTTTCAGTTGCTTTGGCCTATCTGATGAGGACTGTTAGATAGGTGTTTACGACGAATGGTAGATCAATGTGGTTAGAGGAATGTTAGATAATGTGTTTGACGACGAATGGTAGATCAATGTGCTTACAGGAATGTTAGATAATGTGTTTGACGACGAATGGTAGAGCCCTACCTGGGACTTTATAAAGGTGGGGGGCATCTGTACTGTCAGTTCGAGATTTCGTAAAGGTGGAGTATATGAAGTTACTCAAAATAAGTATAAAAACATCTGTCCTTTTTTATTTAGGAAAAGACAAGCTTGTGAAGTATATGAAGTTAGTCAAAATAATTGTAAAAACATCTGTCTTTTAAGCATTGCCTTTATTTTTATTGAAATGTGATATGAACTCTTATCTATTTACAATTAAGGTTTGAAGGTGTTGAAAAGTGTCTTTAAAATATTTATTAAAAAAATTGACTAAAATCTTATCATGAAATCTCAAATAGTTGAACTAAAACATATTATTATTGGTAGAACATCATATTTTAATTTAAAATAGAATTTATATACAAAATAAATTATCTCAATACTTTGTGGTGACCATAAACTTTGTTATCTCTAACCTTATATCCAATACAAATGGTTCAATAGTTGAACACAAAATATTATTTATTCTTATAAAAACAACGCACTCTTATTAGTTCCTATTGGGTAGGAATACTAATGCATCCATTGCATTCAATTTCTTTTATTAATTTAGTCAATGAGCATATAAAATTAAAAGATTGAGAACCAATTTTATAGTCTACAATTAATTTTATATTTTAAATAGTTGTAAAAATGTCATTTATCTTATCTTTCTATTGATTCATGTTGTGAAAAATTAATGCAAAAATAAAAAAATTATTTATCTTTTCCATAAATTACATGTCCAATGCATTTAATTCATTGAATGAAATTTCAACTCCATTAATGGATTGAATGACATCAGCACTATATATATATATGCTTTAATAAAATTATATTGTTGACTTAAAAATTATTTTGTCTCTTATGCATAAATAAAATTTAATATTCATTTTTAGCCGATAGCTATATTTTGTAATAAATTTCACTCATAAAATTGTTACACATCAAGAAAAACAACATTTAGTTAGTTGAAGCATTCCTCACTTCACACCTTTTTTTTTTTAACTTGTAACCAATTTTTTTTGTTTAAAAGATAACAAAAAATATTGTCTTGAGCTTAAGAATCTAGTAGCTCTAAAACCTAGATATCTTAGATCTAGCATTTATTGTGAAGCAGTAGTTGTAGGGAGATTAATTTTTGTTTATCTCATTTAAAAAATATGTTTTGGTAGGGTTTCATAATATTTTTCCTTCAAATTTTTTCTATTATTTCTCATTAATAAATGTGACAACTCTTGCAATGAAATACAATTGTATCCTCACACAAATTTTTCAAAGCCACACTTTTTTGTGAAGGATTTTATATCATCCAAAAGTTCATTTAGTTACCCAATATAGGAGTTCAAGCCTAATAAAACTTTTTTTTTTTTTTTTTGATACTAAGGAAATCAGGAACCCATTAATGGATGTAGCTTGGGATGAACACAACTAGTGGGGAAACCCTTATAAATCTCAAGTCGACAATAGGATGAGTCCAATACTAGGATGACCCCAATCCTAGCCAATAGTTTAATGGGATTGTTGACATTTTTTTTTTAAAGGTCATTTTATTAGACTAAAAAGGGAGTGCATAAGCCTAAATACTTGTTAAAGAATAGAAATAAACTAGAAATCAAACCTTGGTATGCAATGGGTATTTTGAAGAGGTGTGGGAGAGAGATAGAGAGGGGGTAAGGAGATAAAGATAGAGAGGAAGATGGAGACAGAGATGGAGGAGAGGGAGAGATGAATAGATAGAGATGGGAGAGATAAATATATGAAGAGGGAGAGAGTGGGAAAGAATGAGAGAGAGAGAGAGAGAGATGGATAAACATATATAGGGGTAGAGAGAGATAGGGAGAGGTAGGAAGTGATATGAAGAGAGGTAGAGAGAGGGAGAGATATAGGGGTAGAGAGAGAGATGAATAGATAGAGATGGGAGAGATAAATATATGAAGAGGGAGAGAGTGGGAAAGAATGAGAGAGAGATATAGATAAACAGATATAGGGGTAGAGAGAGATATAGAGAGAGGTAGGAAGTGATATGAAGAGAGGTAGAGAGAGGGAGAGATATAGGTGTAGAGAGAGATAGAGAGATGGAGATAGAGGGATAGATGAAAAAGGAAATGTGGAGAGATGGAGATTGAGAGGTAAAGAGGTATAAACATAGAGGTTTAGGAATAAGGAGTGGGAGAGAGAGTAGGAGAGATGGATGGATAGAGAGAGGGAGATATTTGTAGAGATGGAGGGGGGAGAGGAAAAAGGAGAGATATATAAAGAGATAGATAGAGTGAGACAAATAGTGAGACATACAAAGAGAGAAGTAGAGATAAACAATTGGAGATAGAGAGAGGAAGAGATTGAGAGGGAAAGAGAAATAGAGGGAGATAGAGAGAGGGAGAGATAGAGATAAATAGGAAGAGAAAGAGAGATAAAGATATATGACAAGAGAAAGGTAGAGAGGTAGAGAAACAAAGATGGACAACCAAGATAAGGACCTTTATCTCTATCTCTATCTTATCTCTCTCTCATTCTCTCATTCTCTCTTTGTTTCACTGTATTTGTTGTCCATCCCCCCTCTCTCATGTTCTCTATCTTCCTTTTTCTTTCTTTATCCCCCCTCTCTCTTTCTTAATCTCTATATTTTTTGTTTATATTTATCCACTCTTTTATATATTTTATATCTAATATATATTATTAAATGAAAATATAATATAGATTTTTTGTATAACTTAAATAAAATATATATAAAGATTAAAAATATAATGTATAGTTAATATAAATATATAATTTTATTATGTAATAATATTTTAAAATATATTTAATAATTTATATTATGTTAAAATAAAATATCGTATATAATATATATATATATAATTTAAATAAAAAATTTAGCTTCAAAAATTAATTTGAACTTTCGTGGATAGTATAATGCATCTCTCTAAAAAATAATTCAGTTGTTAAATTTACTATAAATTGATTTAAATAATAGTATATGTTAAAATATATATTATACTTATTAATTTTATTTATTTATTTAATAATATATAATATCTAATAATAAATATAAGATATATAATAGATAATTAAATTGCATAAATAAAGATTAAACATATATTATATGTGTTCTATCTATTTAATAAAGATAATACAATAACTATAATTTTTTTTTTTAATAAAAGAGGGTAAAAACTTTATTGAATCAGAACAACATTACAAAGTCAGAAGAAAGAAGCCACAAGGGGCCCAACAAAACAAGAATTAATTCACACCCAAGAAGCATCTCATATCCTCCGCAACCCACTCCTCAAGAACAGGGGCCATATCATTAGGAAGATTGCCCCAACCATCCACATACCAAGAATCAGTCCTCTCAGATGCACATCTAGCCAATCCATCAGCCACCCTATTCCACTCTCACGGAATATGGTGGAAAACAATGGAATTCAAAGAAGAGCACATAGAAATAATCTGCTTGACAACCACAACAAGCTGCCAATTCATATCCTCCAATTGTCGCTTATGCAACATATCAATAACCACCTGAGAATCAGACTCACAAACAATCCACTACCACCCAAGGCCAACCGCACGCTCAATCGCCATAAGGATAGCACTAGCCTCCATAAGATTATTGGTATGCAAACCACGATACATAGAAAAGAGAAACACCACCACTCCCAAGCTGTCTCTACCAATACCACCAACTCCAACATGCCCAGGATTACCCCTAGATGACCCATCTATATTGATTTTTAGCTCCCCTAGAGCAGGCAGACACCAGAAGCCATCATGAGCCACCCTCTCACGCCCACGCCTACGATGCACACTACCCAAATTTCTCCTATCCCTAGCAATGAGACCCAGGGAATTAACAACACCCAAGTCCCCAGGATCAACTGGCATAGACAAAGTATCCTGCAGAGCCCCAAGAATTCGCCTCCAAAGTTGCTCCAAGATTAATTTTTTATCCAAGAGAATTTTTCTGTTGCGCTCCAACCAAAGATGCTAAACAATCAAACTAGGGCCAATGCTCCAAACAATTTTAAGAAAAGAGGTTTTGGCAGGAGATGATCCCTATCTCCTCCAAAAATCATCCAAGGCAGAGACATGGCAACACGGTAAGCTCCAGAGATTCCACCACTGATGCCAGATATCCTTAACAAAGGAACACTAAAAAAAGAGATGCAAAAGGCATTCTTCATGCTGACCACACAAAACACACATGGAAGGGCCCTGGAACCCCCATTTCCAAAGATTGTCCCAAGTAAGACACTTACCTTAGACAACAAGCCAAGAGAAAAAATTACACTTAGGCCAAGAAAATTTATTCCAAACATGCTTCCACCAAGGAACCTCAGAGCTCCCAAAGACCTGTTTATCTAAAACCTAATAACCAGAGGCAACTAAAAATTTACCCCACAAATTTGGACCCCAAGCAAGCACATCTCTCCCAAGAAGAGAGTTGCAAGTGCGATCCAAAAGAATCTTAGCAAGCACTTGACGATCCTCCAAAACCCCCCAGGAGGCCAATCTTGAGGGTCCTTCCACCTAGACATAGTAATCTGACTCAAAGAATGTTGAGATTTGAAGTCGACCACATGACACCAATCCACCTCCTCAAAAATCTGGCACAAGTCCTGAAGGTGGGGATGAAAAGACAAAATAGGGGGATGTCCATCCCAAGAGTCATGCCAGAAGAGAGCTTCCCGACCCCCATTACAAATCCAAAAAAGGCCCTGTTTCACAAGCTTGGCACCCTATTTGAGAGTACTCCAGATCATAAAACCTTTCCCGTCCATACTGAATCTTATAACCTCCATGCTTTCCACTGCAACCAAATATTTGAGGGTAAAAATTTTAGCCCACCACGTATGTTGTTGTGAACACCAACGCCAATACAACTTAGCAGCCAAGGCCTGCCCATTCAAATCAGTTCATCGTATACCAAGACCCCCTTCCTACTTTGGCCTACAGACAACATCCCATTTCACCAAGCTCCACTTTCTATGAAGAAGGTTGCCAGACCACAGGAACTGACGATACAGTCTCTCAAAATCTTGAATAAAACTTGATGGAGCAGAAAGAACAAAGCACTTACAAAGAGGGAGAGCCTAGATCACAGACTTAAGAAGAGTCACTCTTCCAGCTGAAGAAAGCCACCTACAAGTCCAATGGCTGACCAAACTTCGAAACTTGTCAAGAGTCTCTTGCCAAAACCTTTTAGGGAGAGAACAAATGGCAAGAGGAATTCCAAGATAGAGAAAAGGAAGAGAACCGATCTGGAAACAAAGAATACTTGCTAATCTCCTTTGGATACCCTTAGGAGTATGGAAGAAGTAAATGAGAGACTTCCCCTCATTAATGCGCTGCCCAGAGGCTGCCAAGTAGCTGTCCAAAACATTGTGCCAGTTCAAAGCCTTCTCAACCCTTGCCCTACCCATCAAGGCAGTATCATCAACAAACTAAAGATGAGTCTGAGGGGGAAGATCATTTCCCCAATTCCAACCCTGAATCAAGCCACTTGCTACCTGAGCACGAATAAGCCTTCCCAATCCTTCCACAAGTAGGATGAATAAGTAGGGTGACAAAGGATCTCTTTGTCTGAGGCCTCTAGAAGCATCAAACAACTCAGTGGGCTCACCATTGAGAAGCACTGAGGAGGAGGAAGTAACACAACTCCTAACCCATTCAATCCAATCACTAGCAAAGCCAAAAACTCCAAGAATCTTGAATAGAAAGCTCTATTTAACGCGATCATATGCTTTTGCCATGTCCAGCTTGATAAACATAGATTTTTATTTTGAGGATTCCATAGAATGGATGGTCTCAACTGCAATCACAACACCATCCATGATCTGTCTGCCAGCAACAAAACCCCCCTGCTCCTTAGAAATTAACTCACCAAGCCAAGGTTTTAGCCTTTCAGCAATCAACTTAGTAATAATCTTATAAACAACATTACATAATGCAATAGGCCGAAAAAGATCCAAAGAATTAGCCCCCTCCTTCTTTGGAATGAGAGCTAAAAAAGTTGCATTCAGAGACTTCAACATTTGTTTATTCATGAAAGATTCCTTAACAACCTCTAAGAGGTCCAACTTAACCACCTCCCAAAACTCCTGAAAGAATTCAACAAGGAATCCATCAGGCCCTGGTGCTTTACCTTTCTTCATCTGGAACACAACATTCTCAAGCTCCAACAAGGTAATAGGAGAAAGCAATGATACATTCATTTCATTAGACACTAGCTACGGGATACAATTCAAAATACTTGTTTCAGCCTCCTCAGTTGGAGGCGAATCCTCATAAAATAATGAAGAGAAATACCGAATGCATTCCATAGAGATAGAAGCAGAAGAGGACAAAATTTCCCCATCAGACAACACAAGAGAAGAAATAACATTACCTTGCCTCCGGTCTTTAACTGAGTCATGAAAAAAAGAAGTATTCCTATCACTAGCCTGGAGCCATTCAATACGAGAATTTTGTTTCCAAAAAAATTCTTCTCTTAACTCCCATTCCTCTACCTCTTTTGTTGCAACAATCTCTGACAAATTCAACTCTTCTGTTAGGCCTTGATCACGAATCTGCCTGGTGATTAACTCCAAGTTATCCTGAGCCTTCTGTTTTTCATGAAACAAATTACCAAAATGTTGCCTATTCCATCTTTTCAACTTGTATTTGAAGTACTATAACCTCTTTGAAAATGAGTACATAGCAGTGTCATAAGCTGGCTTCCCAAGATCCCACCAACCAGAAATCATATCATGAAGAGACTCATCCCGGAGCCACATGAGTTGGAACTTGAAAGTCTGTCTAGCACATTGTTGAGGCACATCAACCACAAGCTTAATTGGCCAATGGTCGGAGCCTCGACAATCCAATATTTCAGAGCTAATCATCCACCTATCCCCCATCCAAAAACTAGACACCAAAAATCTATCTAGTCTTTCAGAAATAGCAGCATCTTCAGTTCTCCTATTATTCCATGTGGAGACTCCATTAGTTGGTTTGACATCAACTAACCTCAAAAGAGCAATACAATAACTATAATTATTATATATGTTCAATTTTATTATATATAATATTAATATTATAATTTTTAATTTCTTGAATATATAATATAAGTTAACATATATTATAATAAAATATTATATTTTATTTATTTATTAAGTATAATAAAATAACTATAATTATTATGTATGCTATTTTATAAATAATATTAATATTGTACTTTTAATTTTTATATAATTAATATATATTATAATAAAATATATTATATATAATTTTTTGTATTTATTAAAAATAATAAAATAACTATAACTATTATATATGTTATTTTATAAAATAATAAGTATATCATTAATGAGGTAGTGCTCGTTTGTTGTATAATTAAATGAATGACGTGTTGTCAATAATAAGGATGCTAAAAATATCGCCACACATTTAGCGTGGGATAATGTCATGACCCTCGAGAATTATGTATTTGTTAATGAGAAAATTAATAACACTAAATTGTTCTTATAATTTACGTATAATTTACGTAAGCCTCATGCAAATGATTATCATTATAAAGATGAAGTTAGAATTAATATTCTTTAATCCTTAAAGAGAATTCGATTAACTTAGATATGATAACAAACTTAATCTGAAGGAAGCGATATTAATCCTGGGACAATCGGGTTGCCAAAAGGCACGACCTCAGGAAGGATGTGACTTTCCCCAAAGGACGACAACATCATAAGTCACGCCTCTACAGGCGTTTAAAGAGATCTCCCAGTCGAGCATAAGGAGGAGGCATGATACACGAAAGACAGGAGACCACGTCCAGATTACAGGAAACAAGATTTGAAGGCCAGTACAGGGCGTCACTTTAAAGGTAAGTATTCTCACCGTTGGTTAATCACGGAAAGCATGTAGAATCAATACATAATGATGGAAAGTAGGATTCTTGTATAGTTACTAACGCCATGAGATACCAGTGAATGATTATTACATCCAAATCTGCGGTAATGCATAAATTCAGTCAAATACAAAAATGATAAATGAATACATATTAATTGATTCATCAATGAAGACATATATCAATACATTATGATCATCGATACAGCAAAAATTAAATAAATTACTAATTCCATATCTGAAGATTAAATGGTATCATTTGTCTTAGTTGTCAATATCGCCATAATGTTGCTTACAACAATTATTGCATCCCTCGTAAGTTATTACGGCTTGCTGCGAGGGTAGATTTAGAGCCAAACTCTCTTTCGCTAATGCTCACCAAGGAGAGGATAGTTGTGGAGGGAAAGGCTAGTAATTCGATACCATGATGGATGTCTCAAGACAGTAATAAACCCTAAGGGAATCCACTTGGAGATTGGTCACGTGCCCTCGGCACTATAAGGCGTCCCTCCTCCAATGGGGTCTAGGGAAGAGAGATAAAGGCAAGGATCTATCCCAGTAGAGCATAGTAAGTTACGATAAACCATGATAAGTATGTACTTATGTAATATATATCTTGTATATATGTTGATGTTAAATTATCTAATGCATTCATCTCATATTTTGATTTTAAAAGAGCTAAGCACTTCTTTTATGTTAATTTTTGAAATAAATGTGTAGTTGTTATCAGTTAATGACATGAACAAATCTTTAAGATGGATTATATAAGCTAATTTATATGAATATAAATATAAACCCTTACCTTGACTTGTACATCTTTTCTGTTTCTAGGAAAAATTTAATAAGGAACATTACAATTGGTATCAGAGCATAATCCTGCCATCTTGTTGGTTGGGTGAATGTGAACATATCAAAGGAAGGGAACTATGGCTGAACAAATGGCCAATGAATTAAGATATTTCATGGAACAAACCAACCAAACCCTTTTAAACCAAAATAAAGGGATAAAAAAATCAAATCAAGTACTCACCCAAGCTTTAAAGAACATGGAAAACTCACTCAATAACCTAAAAAACAACCCTTCCAATGGGAGGGACATGGGTTCTAATCACTTGGAGGCTAATAATGGGTCATCTTCATCTAGAGTACCCAAACCCCCCTTCATACCTAGAGAAGATACACCCAAGAGGGAGGAAGAAGGGGATCACATCCCAAATAGCACGGAAGAGATTCTTAGAGCATATAGAGATCTTGATCCCGAACTTAGGGAACTTGTGTCATTTAGGGAATTCTATGAAGAGAAGAGGCACAAAGTTCCTAGGAAAGGGAGGAAGCTACCAAAAAAATATTTAAGACATAAAGTAAATAAAGTTTCCCTGCCCAACTTTGATGGATCTAACAAAATCACTGCCCATGCTTGGCTACAAAAGCTAAACACCTACTTCACCCTCAGTCCAATGATGGAGGAAGACACACTTCAATTTTCTATATTACATTTGGAGGGCTTAGTCCATGAATGGTGGCACGATGGAATCCACACGTAGGGCCACCAAAATATAACCTCATATGAGGAATTTTCACAAAAACTTATTAAGAGGTTCAACAGGAAACACCCCCAAGAAGATTTTAAAAATCTCACTTAACTAAAGTAGCAGGGAATAGTAGAAAATTACATAACATAATTTTAGAAACTCTCAGTCCAAGTTTAAGGGATAAAGGGGGATAGACTCACTTACCTATTTGTGGAAGGACTAAGAGAGTCCCTTAAAGGGATTGTAAGTGCTCTTAACCCAATTAATCTAGAGGATGCCATAGAAAAGGCCTTAAGGTTGGAAACATCAACAACAAACAGTAATAAAACTACCAACAACCATGGTAAGCATTCACACAAAAGAGATGACTCACACCGCACTTCCCTCACAAAGAAGGAACAATATGAACTTAAAGAGAAGGGTTTGTGCTTTACATGCAAAAAACCATGGGAGCATGGGCACACTTGTGAAAAGAAAGAAGAAATCAGAAAGAAGAACCCTTGTCACCATTGCAAGGAAGAGTGGTCACCCAGGCATAGATGTCAAAGTAAGAGTCAAGCACACAAAATAGAGGCAACCGCCGATGAAGAGATCAAGGGAAACACATGCAAGAAGGAAAGATACGAGGAAGGGGAACATGTGACTCTTGCTACAATCACACAAACTTCCAAACACCACCCATTTCGTATTAAAAGAACCCTTAAGGGCCAAAGAGTCATCACCCTTGTGGACAGTGGGGCATCCCATAACTTCATAGATGAGAGACTAGTTGCAAAAAGGAAATCAAAGGCCCAAGAATTCAAAGGATTCACAGTCGCCATAGCCATGGGTGCTATGGTCCAATGCACAAAGGTGGTCCCTCAACTAGAGATGATCTTGGGAAACCACCCATCCAAAAAAGACTTTGATGTAGTACCTCTAGATGCAGATGTAATATTGGGTACCCCATGGATCTATTCATTGGGATGTTTTATGTTTGATCTCCCTAACTTGACACTCTGCTTCCAACACCAAGGGCAAGAAGTTACATTAAGGGGACTACCCGATGGATCACCCCAAGTAGTCTCTTGCAAGAGAATAGAAATAATTTTAAATCGGGGTCAAGGAGAGTGGGCTGCACAATGCATGATATTAGACAAATCCACTCCCCAAGGGAAGGCCATCCACATTGACATACAACCCATTATGAAGAAACACAAGAAAGTTTTTAGTGATATTCCACCAGGGTTGCCACCCAAGAGAGGTTTTTCCTCATCAATTGTACTTGTTAAGAAAAAAGATGGAACCATGAGAATGTGTAAATTGATTATATGGCTTTAAACAAGAAGACCATTAAGAACCTCTATCCCATTCCTAGAGTGGGTGAACTCATAGATGAAATTCATGGTGCCAAGTATTTCTCCAAAATTGACTTAAGATCAAGGTACCATCAAATAAGGATGAGAGAGGAAGACATCCCTAAAATAGTTCTTTCAGATGCCACTATGGGCATTTTGAGTTCTTGGTTCTTCCCTTCAGATTAACAAATGCCCTGCCACCTTTCAATCATGTATGAATCACACCTTCAGGAAACAATTAAGAAAATTTCTATTAATATTCTTTGATGATATATTAATCTAGAGAAAAACATGGGAGGAGCATCTTAAGCACATTGATGAAGTCTTAGAGATATTGGAGCAAGAATCATTATATGTGAAGGCCTCAAAATGTGAGTTTGGGTTAGATGAGATTCTTTACCTAGGGCATAAAATCAGTGCCCAAGGAGTCAGCGTTGATGAAGAAAAGACCAAAGCAATCAAGGAATGGACAAAACCAAAGAACCTGGCTCAACTCAGAGGGTTTGTAGGAATAGGTAGCTACTATAGGCGTTTTGTAAAGAACTTCTCAAGAATAGTTGCTCCACTTATAGACTTAACTAAGGTGGGAGACTTTAAGTGGAGTGAAAGGTCACAAGAGGCCTTCGAAAGACTCAAGGAGGTAATGTGTACATGTCCAGTCCTAGCAATTCCATATTTTGACACTCTTCCTTTTGAACTCCAATGTGATGCCTCAAGGGAAGGAATTGGAGCAGTACTTGATTTGAAAAGAAAGATCTATTATTCATACATATTTCCATTTTTAAAGATGTCAATTTTCATCATATGCACAAATATTTTCAGCTTTAACACATAAGTCAAGCAGATTCTAGCCTTGAATGAATTTGAAAATTCAACTGAAAATGACTTCATAATCATTCTTTTTTCACTCAAAATTTGAACATTCATTTATGTTTTGTTTCAAATCCTTGTCACAAGGTCATTTTGCATAAAAATCAGCTTGTAATTGATAACTTAACAAATATGTATTTTAACTGAATCCATACAAACTATATTGAATTCAAATTTCTTTCAAATGTAACCATTTATTATATAAACAATTATTAGTCACTTTTTATTCATTTTGTTCACTTTCTTTAACAAGATGTTCAAAAATTAACTTCTGGGTCTTCATTTCTATCATAGGAAGAAGGATACACCAAACGGTTATAGACAATAGATATGGGTCGATAACATATATTTTTAAGCAATTATATTCAAGTTAACAAAATCTTCTTGCATCAAGAAAATGACATGATCCATGCTTTATTCAAAATAGAGGTTTCAATATGATAACTCATTCGAAAACGAGTAGTATGTACACCAAACGGTTATAGGAAATAGATATGGGTCGATAGCATATTATTTTAAGCAATTATGTTCAAGAACTTTAACAAAATCTACCTGCATCAAGAAAATGACATGATTCATGGTTTGTTCAAAACAGAGGTTTCAATATGATAACTCATTCGAAAACTAGTATCGTTCGACTCATTTCAACTTTCAGGGCATCAACCTCTAAGATCAACATTTACTGTTATTTCATTTTAGACAACTTTGAAAACATTTTCTTCCTTTCAGTTCAATATATGGAATATTGTTCCGGTAATTCTTTCATATAAACATTGCTATTGGGTTAGGGATGAATAGCATGTATCGTTCAATTGATAGCATGCTACCGTTCAGCATAATGGTCTATACAATACACTTTCAATGTCATTAAATAGACATGGTAGTTGTCGTCTAGATAGCGAAAATATCATGTGAGACAAGATATGGAAACAGTGATAAATTACACACGACATTGTTATTGGTTCATACTCAACGTTTGTATAATATATATACATGTATAATATAGCATTCCATTTCTTTCTACCAACACATTTTAAGAGGAATGATGGTACTCCATATTCGACCTGCTAAGGCTCGATTTACATCTAGTACATATTTGGTTTCCATTTGGAATCGAAACTTAGCAAAGGTATGTTGAGAATCATTTGAAAAATCAACATCATGTTACATGTAAAAAGATACATACAAAGATAGAATGATCAAATCGTTCTCGGGTTGATTTCACCCAACCAAAGATTCATTGAACACATGTATCAGGTGCGGGTTAGGCATCACTTGAATCAAAATGAAGATACAAGTCGGTGTCGATAGCATCGCTTAGCCATTTTATGGCTTCAAAAGGATAAGTGAGGGTTCAGTCACTAACCCATCACAACATGCAAAAACATGCAAGGTTTATTATGCCCCTGCCTCTGTCGTTTTAGACAGAAAAGATAGGATTATAGCCAGTTGTGGTAGCGATGGCCATGGAAGGGGTAGGCTCATGGCTTATGCCTCGCTTGACTCAAAGCAACAAGTTGATGCCATTATGGAAAGCCCGACAATATACACATACATAGATTAAAATGCAAGATTAAATCCAAAGGATTGTCTTTTCTTCAATTCGAAAATGATAATAGAGAATCAGAGGTTTCGACAACATAGGAAAAAGCATTGTAAAATAATGGAAACATTCCAAAATAACTCGAACTTACTTTTGTTCAAGCTCCAATTGACCAAGCTGAGAGGTGATGAATCCTTGTAAGCTATGGGTTCTACCTTTTCCTTCTTGGCTATCCCCAAAATCGATCTCTTTTCCCTCTTTCTCTTTTCTTTTTTTTTTGGGCCAATATTCACCCACACACCGTCTCTCTATTTTTATTTATTTATTTATTTATTTATTTATTTTTGCCAATATTCACCAACACACCGTCTCTCTATTTCCTTCCTTGCTTTTGCATGATTTACACTTAGATTTTTTATTTTATTTTTTAATTTTGGGCTTCATGGGTGGCCTTCACCCATTCAATTTTTCATCTATAATTCAAATTTGGGATTTAAACAAATATCAACTTGAGTTATTTAATTTTTCAATAACATTTTATTCCTTCACACACACATATATTATTCAAATCATTTTCTATATGAAAATTTTATTGCACATATGCATTTATACAAGCAAGAACACTCCATGTTCACTAGTGTTTTCTTTTCTTTTCGAATGCAATATCATCAAATATATACAAGATAGACAAATAATCTAACAAAAAAAATTTCCACAAGCTTACTTGTTTATCCATAAGTTCAATTTCACATGAATGGTGATTTCTACCATATTAAAATTTCAATGCAAAAGTCATGATTTTAAGTGGTGTGTGCACGTTCCAAATTCCAATCCTACTTACTGTTCATCATCTAGCTAAATATTTCTACCTCAACCATGTTCTCGGTCTTCATCCTATTCCTACATTCACACACTTGCACTTGCAAAGTTTCATCAGTAATCAATAACTAATGCCCAAAACGAAAAGATTCCATTTCACATCATAATGTTCATCTTTCGTAATCAATCACATGAGTATAAATATATATTTCAATAACTTTGAAAGATTAAATTTATCACAAGTCAATTGATAAATTTTATTTTCCATAATTATTTAAGCAGCTTAACATTTATTAAATGCAAGCAAAATTTTGAGACGTGACAATTTGACATACCTATCAAACTATGAAAATAAAGATGAAGGGTCTACAATGTGGGTAAGCATGCATCCCTTCCTTTTGCAACATGCCTTCATTTTTTGTAATGCTCCAAGGCTTTGAATGCAATTTGAAAGTATAACCAAACTCTTGTAACCTCCTCCAAAAATCCATACACTTGTAGATCTTTTAGCAAAGTGAACATAGTTCAGGGAGAGAAAGAGTAGTTCCTACACCAGACTTGTTTTAAGACTCTTTCAAAGCCACCAAGAAACCCTACTATCATTGATTTTTCATGCTATGTGGGTCTTCATGAAGGAAAAACTATTTTTTTTCACTTTGGTGCCTAGACTTAGCAAATTAATTTTTATGTCGAAGACATTCCCTATGTGAGGTTGCCCAAGCTAAGATTGACAATCAATGATTGGTATCGTTTGTCTGTACCATGCAAGACGAAAACTATTTCATCTATTCAATACTTTTATTGTTTTATCTATAATGTCCCTTATTAAATTTTTCTTAGAAACAGAAAAGATGTACAAGTCAAAGTAAGGGTTTATTTTTATATTCATATAAATTAGCTTATATAATCCATCTTAAAGATTTTTTCATGTCATTAACTGATAACAACTGCACATTTATTTCAAAATTTAACATAGAAGAAGTGCTTAGCTCTTTTAAAATCAACATATGAGATGAATGCATTAGATAATTTAACATCAACATATACACAAGATATATATTACATAATTACATACTTATCATGGTTTATCATAACTTCCTACGCTCTACCGGGATAGATCCTTGCCTTTATCTCTCTTCCCTAGACCCCATTGGAGGAGGGACACCCTACAATGTCGAGGGCACGTGACCAATCTCCAAGTGGATTCCCTCAAGGTTTATTACCATCTTGGGACATCCATCATAGGATCAAATTACCAGCCTTTCCCTCCACAACCATCCTCTCCTTGGTGAGCATTAGCGAAAGATATTGTTTGGCTCTAAATCTATCCTTGCAGCAAGCCATAATAACTTACGAGGAATGCAATAATTGTTGTAAGCAACATTATTGCGATATTGAAAACTAAGACAAATGATACCATTTAATCTTTAGATATGGAATTAGTAATTTATTTAATTTTTGTTGTATCAATGATCATAATGTATTGATATATATCTTCATTGATGAATCAATTAATATGTATTCACTTATCATTTTTGTATTTGACTGAATTTATGCATTATCGCAGATTTGGGTGTAATAATCATTCACTGGTATCTCATGGCATTAGTAACTATACAAGAATCCTATTGTCCATCATTGCGTATTGATTCTACATGCTTTCCATGAATAACCAATGGTGAGAATACTTACCTTTAAAGTGACACCCTGTACTGGCCTTCAAATCATGTTTCCTGTAATCTTTGTGGTCTCCTCTCTTCCGCGTATCATGCCTCCTTCATATGCTTGACTAGGAGATCTCTTTAAATACCTATAGAGGCGTGACTTATGATGTTTCCATCCTTTGGGGAAAGTCACATCCTTCCTAAAGTCGTGCCTTTTGGCAACCCAATCGTCCCAAGATTAATATTGCTTACTTTAGATTAAGTTTGTTATCATATCTAAGTTAATCGAATTCTCTTTAAGGATTAAATAATATTAATTCTAAATTCATCTTTATTATTATATTCATGAATAATCATTTGTATGAGGCTTATATAAATTATAAGAACAATTTAGTGTTATTAATTTTCTCATTAACAAATACATAATTCTCGAGGGTCATGACAGTCCGCCCCTCCTAAATTTTCTTGTCCTCAAGCAAAATTCAAACTTGGATGCTTTAAGATCTCTTCACTTTCCCATGTAGAATCTTCCTTAGGTAACCGTCTCCATTTAATCAAGTATTCGGGAATAATTTTGTTCCTCAACCTTTTATCCCTCGTGTTTAGGATCGTTTCGGGCTCCAAAACAAGTCTTCCCTCATCATCAAGGGGTGGTAACTCTGCACATGGAGTAATTTGCTGCCCAAGAACTTTTTTAAGTCTGGACACATGAAAGATGTTGTGAATTTTGTTGTTGCTAGGCAACTCCAATTCATAGGCTACTTCGCCTATTCTCCTTAAGACCTTGTATGAGCCATAAAATCAAGGCTTTAATTTCTTTACACCGCTCACTTTAATTGAGGATTGCTTGTAGGGTTGGAGTCTTAGAAAAACCAAATCTCCAACTTCAAACGTTCTTTTGACCCGATTCCGATCTGCATATATTTTTTTTGTTGATTTTGAGCATGATGAAGATTATCTTTGAGAGCTTTCATTATATCTATGCTTTGTTGTACAAAGTCTCTGGCACCTAGCACTCTGATATTTTGAATGACTAAACTCCCAAAGGTATTTGCTTCATATCCGTATAGAACCTTGAATGGGCTCATCTTAATGGACATATGATATTCGCCCAAGTGCAGCCATTTGACCCAAGAGTTTTGTTGACCTGTAACATAATTCCTCAAGTATCCTTCCAACCATTTATTCATAATTTTTGTTTTCCCATTGGTCTAAGGATGATAACTAGTACTTGGGGTAAGGCTAGTACCGAAGAGCCAGAAGATTTCTTTCCAAAACTAACTAAGGAAGTGGCTATTGTGATCACTGACGATATTTTGAGGCAAACCATGCAACTTGAAAACTTCCTTGAAAAACACTTCGGCTATTTGAGGTACTCTAAATTTGATGGATATTGAAAAGAAGTGAGCATACTTAGTTAACTGATCCACCACCACAAAAATGCAATCCTTACCTTGAACCTTTGGCAATCCAGTGATGAAATCCATTGACACACTTTCCCATTTTTGGTCTGAGATAGGTAGTGGTTGAAGTAATCATGTTGGATGGTTTAGTTTTACTTTATTCTTCTGACAAGTCATACATGCCTGAACATATTTTCCCACATCCCTTTTGAGGCCCTTCCATGAATATCGTTCCCTTATCTTCTTGTAATTTTTATAATATCTAGGGTGTCCTGCCAAGGGAACATCGTGGTATTCCTTCCAAAGAAATTATTTTATCTTGGAGTGGGGCATGAGAAATATTCTACCCTTACACAAGATGATATCTTCCACTACCTTATACTCACTATTTGGTGCATTTCCTTTGAGTATTTCTAGAGCCTATGGATCTTTGGTATATTCTGCAATAATGCCATTCCTCCAACTTCTCGTGATGCTGGTGATTGTATTAATTTGTGGGTGTCTAGACAAGGCATCAACCACCACATTATTAGTTTCTTTAACATATTCAATATCAAAATTGTAAGCTTGTATTTTTCTCACCCACTTTTGTTGGCGGTCGTTCAAATCCTTCTTATTCATAAAGAATATCAAGTTGTTATGATCTGTTTTGATATTAAATTTTCCACAAACCAAGTATTGTTGGAACTTGGCCAAGGCGTGCATGATGGCCAACATTTCTTTACCATAAATGGAATAATTTTCCTTTCTATTTTTGTAAGTTTTCGGCTTTCAAACACTATTGGGTGTCGCTTTTGCATTATATTTTAGATATAAGTAGAGGACTCATGGCCCAATGTAAAGCATATTTTTTTAAATTTTTTTCCAAGTAAATAATTAATTATGAATTTTTTGTTACAAATTTTAAAAAATATATAACTTCGTATGTCTGAACACCTTAACTTGGTCAAAACTTCATGAAATTCAATCTTGATTTTTTATCCTATAGTATGCAAAGCATGGAATGTGACACATGTTTCAGATTCAAAAAATGTGATACTGTTTGAAAGCTATAGATGTTTTTCAATCAACCTATCAATCAAGACTTTAGCCATAATTCAAATAGAAAATGAATAATAATTATTTATTAAATTCAATATAAAATATAATTTATATTGGTGGAAAGTTGAGAATCTCCTTAAAAAACCCTTTTCATTTCATCAATTTTGGGTAAAAAAAAGTCATCAACCACATACCCTACACATACCCATCATATCTCCACTTTTTGGCCCATCATGATCCTGCACATACCCAAAACTTGAACTTGCTTCACACCAACGGTCACCAAATGATTATCGCACATCCATGCAATTAATGAAGGTTTAAGGAGATACAATATGATCACACATGTATGTTGTCTAGTAGGGGATGCAATTTAAAATTGGTTCAAATCAGCCAAAAATTTAAAACAAGTTGTTATATCATCAAATCTAAGAGAGATAACCCAAATTTATAACCAACCATCTATAAATTCAACCAATTTCACCACACTTCTCCATACAGAAGCATCTAATATGATGAGTGATTAGAGTGATGGAGTATCAGCAAATGATTTCATCGTTTTGGAGGAGATCGAATGTAGTCCTTTGTTTAGGCATCAGCCTAACCAACCGAAAGAATTTTTTGTCATACAAAGTGAAGTAGATGAGGAAGTGCTCTGTATCATTCTGGGCGACACATTTTTAAGCCAAGTGCATGTGCATAATGCTACCATGTTGGAGCATTTTGTGTTTACAATTATCAAGACCTTTGGTCACCATGACTGGGGCATGAGAGCATCTGATCATTTGGTGAGGCATGAGTTTCACCACTATATCAATGTTGCCATTGTTGGGCTTAATCACTATCCAGGAAGTAGGTTGGTGGGTGATGCCATCTGCATACTGTCAACTCTTCAGAATGAGGTTGTGGAAGAAGTCGTGACTCTTCTTCGTGCAGGGGTCGTGAGAAATGACATGGGGCTCTTTGCCCAATTTTTACAGTCGCACGAGAATCTATTGTCTACTACCCAAATTGAACGCCTTCAGACTGTGATAGAGGGCATTCGAGTGTTGATGTTCACCCTCTACATTTGAAAAAGAAATTTTTTTTTGGCTATCGATATCAACTTTTTGTAGTTGAATCAAAATTTTTTTAATGCCACTACAATGTAAATATATATATACCATTATGATATCATAGTGCTCTTGTATGAATACTTTTTATTGATTCTACTCATATCACATTTGATGACATTAGTTTCTTTTTCCTATATGATTGCATTTGGTATTTAAATCTGCATTCACCGTTATTTTGTTATTCTTCTAAAAATGTCTTCTGGCGGTAGGGCAAGTAGTTCGTAGAACTTAGAAAAACACTTCTTAAGTTTCAAATGTTTCTTGAAATCCCACCCAAAAGAAAAACTTGTGAAACAAGTCACCCGACAGTCTTAGACAATTTCGCAAACCTTTAGTACGAACCACCTAAGATTCAGTAAGGCTTAAACAATTGGTAAGTTACAATGGAACCATAAAAGCATCACCTACATTCAAAGAATAATAAAAAAAGCAGTAAAGTGGGAGGTTAGAAAAACTAGTGAAAACCCCACCTAGGTTCGCAATGTTTAGTGAAACACAACTTGGCCTTAAAAACTTGTGCAAAATTTTACTAAATAAAGGGGAAGCAAGGTGGTGTTGAGGAGGGTACCAAAATTAATGGTAACAGGGACTAAATCACCCAATGTAGTGTATGAGTCCCTGTATGCATCAGAAACAACAAATTTCAGGCTTTCCAAGTCTTGTTTAGTCATCTTTGATCCTCCAGGTACTTTTTTGTATCTTGTTGTTTAATGATTTGATTTCAAGTTTCATTTTCTAGGTCATATAGTTAGATTTTCATAATACCTTCATCCCTTTCTTTCTTATCATTTTCTTAGTGGTGAACCTCCCTTTTAATCACACCTAAGGAGACCTTGTAGCAATCTCTTTTCCTAATTGAATCATTAGGTTGAGATCTCTAAGGTTTCCTTTAATGAACTAAGAGTGAAATAGGGGGACATACCACCCTTATGTGTTTCATCTCCTAAAAGGTGGAGCACCATATTTCCTGCAATTCAACACATTTAAGGAAGGAGAGGTTCCTAGAGGGATTATACAATAAGTTAAAGTGGAAGAAAATAGCCCCATGTAAGGTGTTGAGAAAATTTTCACCAAATTCTTATGATATTGAACTTCTAGAAGGTATAGGCATCATTCCCATATTCAATTTTTTTGATCTATAATACAAGTTTCATAAAGGAGAGACAAGTTTACTAGGGGATAGATGCTCAAATGGGGAAGAGGCACAATAATGGAAACATTAATTATATGAGAGGAGGCTTGAAGAAGTGGATAAGGAAACTGATACTAGACTATCTAAGAGGACTAGAGGAAAGGTGTACATGGAATATTTGGTTCATTAGAAAAATAGAGTTGTCGATGAAGTTTCTTGGTTAAATGTTATAAAACTGGCTGAGTATGGAAATATAGTTCCACACTTTCCAACCAAAAATGTTTCTTGCCTTGTTTTTTTCTTATTATTTTTATTGCAGAAGTTGTTGCTCAAATTATAATGAATTCATTTGTGTTCATGTTAAACTAAAGACATCACCTTGTAGAGGAGCCAAATAGGTACATTTCAAATTTGGTGACTTTTGGATGAAATTTGAGAAAATTATGAAATTGTGAAATTTTAGCCCCCATTTGGATTCTAAAACTTTCACCCTATTCCAAATCTATGGTAATTTCCTCATGATTTGGATTCCTATCAGATCTTCACAATTCCCTTTGGATTTTGAAGCCCCACTATCTGATATGTCCTTGATTGATTATAGAATTTTTGTAAGGAAGCTAAGGTAGCAGAACAACTTCCTACACTAATCTTGAGAGGATGATAATCCAAAACTTTACAGATCTTTAATAGTTACAAAAACTTAAACACAAAAAAACACAAATATCATGCATACCATAACACAATGATTTACATGGGGAAAACCCTTTCGGGAGAAAAACCTCACACTCTAAAAGCCGCCCAATATATTATTCAGTAAATCACAAAGATTACAGTATAGTTGCAGAGAAAGCTTCTCATAGGAGTATCACCACTCAGAGATAAAGAGACAAAACGACCACTATCAGACTCTTAAAATACATCACCATCTTCTCTTTGTACTGCAGTTGTGATACAAATCCCTCATAAAATAGAGTTACATTCTAGGGAAAGATAGGCTAACAAAATATCCACCATTAGATCTAAAACCTAATAGGGAATGGTCTAGATTTACAATATATCCTTTATTTAATGTATTTTGACCAAACTAGAAGTTTCCTAAAAAAGTTAACATGCTCACATTTCGCTTCATGTTTCCATTGTATACACCTATTGGTGTAACTAGGAAATATATATACATCCTTCCAACAATAAACCACATATAATTGCAAGGTTGAGACACATTTTCCCAACAAATCTCCCACTTGTCGAACACCTTGCAAGAACAATATGAGGGTGTAAACATTGTCTCTTTAATTGCTAGGGGCTAAAAGGCCCATAGTCTCTAAACACCATTTGAACTTCTTTGTGCTCACAGGCTTAGTTAAAGAATCAACAACATTCATGAAAGTCTCTACCTTAACCAGCTTCACCTTGCCATCTTTGACCATATCTCTAACAAAATGATATTGTACATCAATGTGCTTGGTCCTGGCATGAAATGTTAGGTTCTTGGCTAGACATATCGCACTCTGACTATCACAATAAATTGTCACTACACCTTGTTTTATTCCAATATCTAAACACAGTCTTTTAAGCCGGATGGCTTCTTTACAAGCATGAGTAGCTGCCATATACTCTACTTCAGTAGTGGAAAAAGCAACCATAGCCTGTCACTTACTCATCTAACTAATTGTACCACCAAATAAAGTAAACACATAAGTTCCAAGGTGGATTTTCTACTATCAACATCACCTGCCTAGTCTGAATCCACATAACCATGAATATCAAGGGAAATTTCGTCTTTAGTCATATCACTATGATAACATAAGGAATAGTCTGAGGTACCCCACAAATATTTTAAGACCCTTTTAACTGCATCCCAATGAACTCTATCAAGATTAGACATATATTTGGAAAGAACTCCCACTGCTTGGGCAATGTCTGGTCTAGTAAAAACATAGCATACATCAAACTTCCAACTGCACTCTAGTAAGGCACTTTTCTCATGTCTTCCATCTCTGATGGAGATGTTGGAAAATCTGAAATAGATAACTTTGTTCCAACTAAAATAGGAACACACAATGGTCTACAATGGTCTGAAATAGAATGTGTTTAGCTACAGCAAGATCTTTCATTTCAAATTTAGCAGCAAGTTGAGATTTCAGTTCTGAAATCATACCTTTCCCTTTGCTAATAAATAATTCATATCATCAACATATAATGTAATAAAAAGGAAATGATCACCATCAATTTTATAATAAGCACAATGATTTGATTTAGAATGCTCAAATCCCAAACTCGACACATATGTATCAAATTTCTAGTACCACATCCTAGGACTCTATTTTAAGCCATACAAAGATTTCTTCAATTTGCAAACCAATTTACTTTTACCTTTCACCACGTAGTGCTTTGGTTGCATCATATAAATATCCTCCTCAAAATCACCATGAAGGAAAGCGGTTTTCACATCCATTTTCTAAACCTCTAAATCAAAAGTAGCAACAATAGAAAGCAAAAATCTAATGGATGTCATTTTTGCAACAGGTGAAAATATCTCACCATAATCAACACCCTCAACTTTAGAGTAACCCTTCACAACCAACCTTTCTTTGTACTTCTCAATACCTCCATCTGAACCAATCTTCTTCTTGAACACCCACTTGCAACCAACATGTTTTCGTCCTTCAGGAAATGGTACAAGATCCCATGTATCATTTTTTTTCAAAGATTCCATTTTTTCATCCATAACAATCTTCCAGTATTCTGCATCATTCATACTTAATGCCTCTTCTACAGATCTGAGTTCATCCATGTTAGTATTCAAAGCAAAATTACATCTCCAATCATCAGTTGTATACCTTTCAGGTGGTTGTCTATTCCTTGTAGACCTATGAACAAGTTGAGTTGGAGGTTCTTCCTCCTCTTCTAAAGATCCATAGCTAGATGAGCTCTCCTCAACTTCTTGTCTATCCTTGGGACTTAATTAAACTTTCTCAAGTTTAGGAGGAAATTGAATCACATCTTCCTATTTACTTTGTTTTGGCTGCAATGTAACAAAAGAAGGCTTAGTTTCTCTAAAATTAACACTTCTACTATGTATTACCTTTTGTGCAATAGGATCCCAAAGCTTCTATCCTATTAAGATACATTTTACAACCTTGTTCTCCAACTTTGTTTGCTTATCCTTTGGCACATGTGCATATGCCTCACAACCAAAAACTCTAAGATATCTCAATGAAGGCTTGCAACCTGGCCATGCCTCTATAAGCGTCTTATCAACAATAGCTAATGTTGGAGACCTATTAATCAGGTAACAGGCAGTGGCAACAACTTCAACCCAAAAAATTTGTTCTAGACCAGCACCACTCAACATACTCCTAGCCTTCTCCATCAATGTCATGTTCATTCTTTTACCAACTACACTCTGTTGTGGAGAATACGGAGTTGTCTTCTATCTATGAATACCACAATCTTTAAAAAATTTATCAAAATCATTAGAGAAAAATTCACTTCCATTATCAATCCTCAAACATTTTATTTTCTTTCTAGTTTGAAACTCAACCATTGCTTTAAATTTTTTAAATTGACTAAAAACATTAGATTTACTCTTTAGGAAATATACCCATGTCCTTCTACTATAACCATCAATAAATGAAATTTATAATATACATGGATTTAAAAATTGAAGGAACATCTACAAGACCAAACACATCATAATGAATAAGATCCAATACACCATAATATTTATGAGAACTCAAGTAAAATTGAACATGGTTTTGTTTTCCATAAATGCAATGCTCACAAAAATCAAATTCAAGATTACAATTAGAAAGACCCTCAACAAGGTTTTTATTTTTCAAGGTCCTTAGACCCTTTTCTCCAATGTGGTCAATTCTTTGGTTCAATAACATAGTTTTCTCTGTAGGTAACTTTGTCTCAAAAGAAAGAGCATTCTTGGGTACCCAAAATCCATGACCATCTGTTGAAGGTAAAACCCTTACTTCTTCCACAGACTTTCTTTTCACCGAAGTACAATTGCACTCAACAATGCATGTATCCAACTTATATAATGTGTCATATCTAACACCTCTAGCAATCACCATAGCACCTCTAACCATCTTGCATCCTGCATCAAAAAATACTACCTGCACACCCACATCTATTAGTTTGCTCATAAATAACAAATTTTGTGCTAATCCAAGGATATGCAACACACCATTAATCCTTTTTATTCTACCATCAGGAAAACTTATTTTAACTTTAACATGACCAACAATGTCTAAATGAGATTCATCACCCAAGTACACCTTACCTCCATCAAATTATTCATATTTAGAAAACTAATCTCTATTAAAGGTCATATGAAAATATGCACCTGAGTCAATTAACCATGCATCATTATCTACACAAGTTACCAAAGCTACAATTAATGTGTCACCATCTTCCTTCTTAGACTTAGAATCATAATCAACTTTCTTCTTTTTCTTCTTCTTTTTCTTCTTCTTTTCTTCTTTGCATTCCTTACAAACATGTCCAGGCTTACCACAGTTCTAGAAAATAACTTTGGACTTTCCAGGAGATTTAGATCTCCCCCTGGACTTGGATTTGTCACACTTCTCATTCTTCTTTCCTTTTTCTTTAAGTCTTCCATGAACATTCAGGGCCTCCTTGACAGTGATGGATACCTTCCTCCTCATCTCTTCAAAAAGTAAAGAACCCACCACATCTTCAGTCTTCAAAATAACAGAAGTACTCCCAATAGCCATAACAAGAGAATCCCATGAATCAGGAAAAGAACAAAGCAAGATTTGGCATTTCTCTTCCTCATCCATTTTAACACCAATTGATGCCAATTGAGCCACCATCATATTGAATGCTTCCAAGTGGTCTGTAATTCATCCATCCTCTTCCATTCTCAAGGAATACAACTTCTTTGTCAATAAATTCTTGTTCACTAAAGATTTGGCTTGATGCATCTCACCAAGCTTCTTCCATAGTTTTTGTGCAAAGGTCTCTTCATGGATGTTAATTAAAAAAGAGGTTACCAAGCATAATCTGATTAGACCCTTGGCTTTACTATCCATAACATCATGTTGAGCAACCTGAGTAGGATCTATGGGCCTTGAAACATTCTCATCAACAACATCCCATAGAACTCGATCTATCAACAAATCCTCCATCTTTAGCTTCCACATCTCAAAATTATTTCCAGAAAATTTCTCCACCTCTATTCTCTCTAATGAACTTGCCATCTGAAAATTATTGCAACAAGATCACAAAGTGTCTTTTGCACAAGCTCCACTCAAATCTGGATTAGTTCAAAAAACCCAACAACCCACAACTGAAACTAAAGATGATCAAGCTCTGATACCTCTTGTAAGGAAGCTAAGGTAGTGGAACAACTTCCTACACTAATCTTGAGAGGAGGGTAATGAAAAAATTTATAGATCTTTAACAATTACATAAACTTAAACAGAAATAAACACAAATATCATGAATACCACAACACAGTGATTTACCTAGGGAAAACCCTTTTGGGAGCAAAACCCCCACACTCCAAAAGCCACCCAATATATTATTCAGTAAATCACAAAGATTAGAATATACTTGCAAAGCAAGCTTCTCATAGGAGTATCACCACTCGGAGATCAAGAGACAACATGACCGCTATCAGACTCTCAAAATACATCACCATCTTCTCTCTATACTGTTGTCGTAATACATCACCCTCATAAAATAGAGTTACGTTCTAAGGCAAGACATGCCAACAAAATATCTACCATTAGATATAAAACCTAATAACGAACGGTCTAGATTTACAATATATAGATTTTATTTAATGTATGTCGGTCATTCTTGAAGTTTCCTAAAAAAGTTAACATGCTCACATTTCGCTCTGTGCTACCAGTGTATACACCTATCGGTATAACTAGGAAATATATATATATAAATATATATACATCCTACCAACAATAAACTACATATAATTGCAAGGTTGAGATGCATTTTCCCAACAATTTTGAGCTATGCCTAATCTATGGAACTTTCCTCCACTTCTAGATATGTTTCAAGTTCCTCCGCTTTTTCCCATAATCTCCCAATCTTTTTCGGTCACTTTCATTTCTTTCATCCTATGAAACTTTTTCTGATACCAAATACTATTTAGGTCTTTGTGAATTTCCCACAATGTCCTAATGCCTTTAAATCCCCATAATGTTTAAGACCCCTCAAAATTCTACATGACTTGTAATAGCAGAACTTTCTAAACCAAATGGATGTATCAACATACCCCTAAAAAACTTGCAATATTTATTTGAACTTGATTTCCATGCTATTACTTGTCAAAGAAAATTTTTCCTTCGTTTACTAATCCATCCCAATGACCCTCAAATTCCCACAATTGTTCCTTAGGCCTATTTCTTGTGTGTAAAATCTTAAGGTATTAATTTTCATGAAGGATGGATATGTCTTAATGGTCCTCACATCTCCACAATGTCAAGATATACTTGATTTATTTGCATCAATGTCTATGGTAGACCCCCTTAGATTTATGAAACAATCTAATAGGAAAAACAAGGTGTCAAAAATGGTTATAATGAATTGCATGTATATCTTTGAGGCCAATGAGAACTTGGCACATTTCCGATCACTCTAGGGAGTGGAGTGGACACCACATTTTGCCTGTTTTTCTTTAAATTGGGATTCCATTCCTTTGTAGAGATGATTTTTTGCATGAGTTAGAATTTGGAGAGTTGAATAGCTAAGGGTTTCAATATAAGGGTTTAGAATACTTTTTGGTTTAGTGCATATAAGTCGTAATACTTTGAAGCCAAGGCATGTATGAAGGATAGCATGAATGCATGTTAGAATGTTCCTATTGTAATAGTTCATTTTGCATGTGAACAAAGTATAACTCTATTTTTTGTTTGAAGTTTCATATTGTTCCTTGGTTCAGTATTTTGTTAAAGCCTTTGAATTTTGACCTACATAATGAGATAAAAAAAGGACATGAAAGACATGATATTCTAATTGATAATCTAGGTTAGTAGCAATGAATTATAGTGAAATATTTTTTAGGATGTTTAGATGGCTCCTATTGATGGTGGTGTCTTTATTGGTTAAAATATCCACTTATCTCTTTTATTAAATATTATATTTTTTTAATTTCCTACTATGTATATCTTCACACTTTATCCTCGATATTGCTACTCGGTGTCCAACTATTTTTTGTAGGTTGCATTCATCCATGATTACACATTGGAGGAAAATAAGTAGGGTCATCTTTCATAGTCTATTTTCACATACACATCCATAAAATTAATGTAAATTGTCTTAGGTATGCATCTCTAATTTTCTAAATTTGAAATATCATGCTTTTGCTTTCTTTCCATATAACTATTATCATTTTATTACAATTTATTATTCATCTCACATGCTCTCCTCCCTGCCCTCTTTTCTCTCATCATGGTTTGTGTGTACACCTTAAGAGGTGCACACAAAATTAGGGAGCATATCATTACTATTCACTTTTTAAGTTATGGATCATGACTCAAATTATTCTACTAGCAATTGTGCTTTACTTTTTTTAAAATGCATCTATGTAAAAGACATCTTGACATATCATTCTCAAGTTATCTTTTACATAGATGTATTTAAGATATTTATCCTTTTTTATTAGGTTTGTGTGGGTGTGCATTTGTATACATACATATTAAACATAATGCATAATATGAAGTTTTTATTATTTAGTCACTCTATTATAATTCTTCTATCATTATAACTATATCTATCAACATAAATAAAAATGTTTACAATTAATTTGCTATGCTAATGCTAATAATAAATATCCTAATAAGCATTCCTATAGAAAAAAATATTTTATATTATAAAAGTATTTATAAAATATTAAAATACATATAATATTTAGATTTAATCTAGAAACCATGTTTTTAACTATATAAATGTATTTGTATTTGGTTTTAATATAAATTTAAAACCATAGCTTATGATATTATATTTTTACAATTTATTTCAAAAACATTAACATCATTTTAAATATATAGTTTTTAAATTTAAAATAAATTTTCTTTCTATTATTAAAAGACTACAAATTTTAAAGAATAATGATAAAAACTATGTTATTTTAAACCTTACAATTAAAATCATGAGTGATACTAATTACTTTGTATCAAAAATATTAATAAAACATAAACTATAATTATGTCCAAGGCATTCTCTCTATGAAATGAATCGAGTTGACTCCAGCAATCAATGACATGCAGTACTAGAGAAGGATGCAAGATGATCAAAACATCTAATCTGCTCTCATCCTGATGATGGATCACGGAGTGTGATCCGAAACGTTGATGCAAAAATTCTCACACAATCAAAACCAGAAATCATTGCAAAGAATATTATGGATTGTGGAAATTTGATATCATTAACATCTAATCTGATCATCACCAAAATAAAAACATCATGCTGACCAACTTATTTGACTGTCCTTGCAATGAAATTTCAACATATTAATGTGCCAAATATTGTTTCGAACATCATATTCCTACCAATGTAGTGGATCCTTTATAGCCTGTTCAGCTTCCAGAACTAGGAGAACATTGAATTTCTGGACCTATAATTTCATAATTTGCTAAGCTGTGATCGTGCGAGTAAAATACCTGTCAATTTGGAGATGGATTATTCAAAAAGTGTGAAAAACCCTCATGTTGTAATAGTGTCCACTTTAGGAATGGGGCATCGGATGCCACTCCTGGAGTTATCAAAGAATCTAGCCTCCTTCCACGCCATAGCCGTCACACTCATCACACTCATATGCGATCTTTGCTTGCACCAGCTCCCCTACACACAAAATTACCTCCAACACCATTCTCTCCCCATCCATTTCATCAAGCTCCCAGAGGCGCAAATGTACCCAAAAAGATTCTACCATATGTTGTGCTTGAAAACTTTAACATCCAAGTTAAACAAGTATAGAACAAGTTTATATCTGCACCTCAAAACAAAAAAAATATTACTGTTGCGGCATACAACTGCCTACTGTGTCAACCAAAGACTGTTTTAAGGTTGTAAATGAGAGACCCAATTCATTTATCTTTTGATTTCTTTCTTGGGGTTTCCTCATCCGAACACCTGCAATGAAGTGAATTAAGATGGCACTCAGTGAGGAGATGAAAATTATTCAATTATCCTGAAAACCCAAATCATCTTATAAAAATGCATACTTAGTAGGGAGTAGATAATAATAAATATCAATACTTGGTAAGAAATGGGTAATGTGGGAACATTTGTGCTAGCATATCCATGAGCTCTCCTCTATGCAAGCTTCTTTCTGCACACAAATATCAACCATAGGTAGAGGGAGATTTGTAGAGCGGTATATGTGCTCTTACCACATGTCTCTCACATCCATGTAAACTTGAGTTGCAATTAGATTATTCCACAAAAAACATACAAGGTTGATTTTAGTTTTAACTTGCATGGAAATCTCATGTTTTCCATTTGTTGAAACTGTAAAACAACATCTATCAAAAATATAGGCATCGTTTGTCATTCAACCCCAATTTGTCTCTCCACATTTCTATAGTGTATGAATATTGTTAGGAATTATATAATTTTTAATTAATATATAACTATACATAAATAATAAATACCTATAGTAAATAATCATATATTTCTTATAAACTATATATTTAATATAGTTTAGATAAATATTTTTATATATATCTTTATAATTACAAATACCTATTAATATATTAATAATTATTACTATTAATAATTTATAATATATAATTAAAAATAGTTATATGTTATAAATAATTATAATATAATATTTATAGACATATTATATAACTATAGACAAAATTATAGTTATATATTAATATATAATATATATTATATATTATTCATAATTTAATATAAGAAGTGTGGATACTATGATTACATTAGTATATAGTCTAATTAAGAATAATTAGAAGAAAAAAAAATATCAATATTGATATCCTTGTATCTTTATAATAATCATAATAATATACTACAATTACTATAATATATCTATTAGGAAAAGCATACCATATTCTTATACTATTGTTATACTTATCAAAGATATATATTATATATCTCTAGGTATTTATATATTAATTAATAATAATAAACATTAATAATATACCTAATAATAATAAATATAGTAATTATCTCACTATATCTCTCCCTCACTATATTAGAGATAGTAATAATAAATATAGTACACCTAGGTATATATAGAGATGAAATTATATTGAAGTTTACTATAGTATGGATAATAATAAATATATGCTAAATGGATATCTCTGTATATATATGAATCATCTTGTCTATATATCAGTTCCTATATTAGCCATCATTCCTTGCAAATTTCTTCAATTATTTATTCTTAAAAGATGCTTTCCTATCAATCATAATTGTAGATGTCAAACTAAATGTAAAGATGAGATTATCTATTATAAACGCACAAATATTAGCCAAATCATGGTAGAATTCAAAGGTTTGGCCTCAACCCATTTTTGTAAAGTAAATAGTAACATTAATGATAAATGTATGTCCCTTAAAAGAGCCTGGGGAAATATTTTTCACCAAATCTAATCACCATGTAAAATGTGACCAAGGTCATGTAAAGCAGTGAGGATTGGAGGTAAGTGTATATTTTAAGTTACTATGTGTTTTACACATTACATATTTTTCAAAAGAATCACAAGAATCTATTTCTATTATGCTCTAATAACAATCGATGTGTAATATCTTTTGAAGTGGTGATTTCGCACTAATATATGCCCACATAACCCCTTGGAAAGCAATTGAATTATATTTCCATGATCCTCATAAATATAATTAAATATAAAAGTAAATATTTTCTTAAAATGAATTACACATTCTAATGCAAACTAAACTAATTCCATTCTCATTTTCAAAAATAAAATATGAAATCCATGAGCCAAAGTTGGTAGTGATACTATAAACTCTAAAAAAATTAAAACTCAATTTTCTTGTGAGGTAAATATAATGAGGAAAAGTTCCTCAATTTGTGGAGAAGACTATTCCATGGTTTACATAGGTCTTACTCTTTAATATTTTATTACTATATTTTAATTTTTAATATTAAGGAAATTTATAGTTTATATTTTAATGAGTAATTTTATGTTGTTAGGGAGAATAATACACATCACATTACTATTTATGTTAAACTAATTAAATCTCAATGCACACCAATCTAATTTAAACTTCCCCTTCTATCTTTCCCACTATTTCTATCCTCTTTCTCTTCCTGTATACCTATATCTCTCCCTCTTTCTCTCTCTCACTCTATCTCTCCCTATTTCTTTCTCCCTCTCTATATATATCTATCTCTACTTCTCTCTATTTGTCCCTTTGTCTCCCCTCCCTCTCCATATCTCCTTATATCTATCACTCTATCAATCTATCTCACCATTTATAACTCTCTATCTCTCCCTCTTCCTCTTCCTCTATATCTCTCTTTCTCTTCATCTATATCTCCACATCTCTCTCTATATTTATCTCCCTCTACCTCTATCTCTCTACCTATTTCTCTCCCTCTTCCTCTCTCCCTTTATTTTCATCTCTTCTCTATCTTCCTCTCTCCCCCTTTATCTCTAAACATGTCTCCCTCTCTCTAAACATCCATCTCTCCATTTCCCTCTTCCTAAATCTTTCTATCTAATTATCTTTGCATCTCCCTTTCTCTATTTATCACTTCCTATCTCTATCTTTATCTTTCTATTTCTCCCTCAATATTCCTCTCTATATATTTAGCTCTTCCATCTTTATATTCATCCCTCTCTCTCTTTCTCATCTTTATTGCTCCCCTCTTTCTCCATATCCTCTCTCTTTCT
>VDFB02302000.1:0-22841 GCA_007258455.2 Sequoia sempervirens | reverse complement strand
TATAAACCTATTTTGTGCCAGCAAGCATTTAAATTATGTCAGATGTCGTGGTTACTGTTCTCATAGGTAGACATGTAAAATACAAAATCATTTATAAGGCAAGTGAACTGATTTACAAAACTTCTCAGGAAAATGGGCTTTTGGGGAATGCAATGAGTATTAAATCTGGACACCTTGATATTCACATGTTAACTTTGGCATTTTTATGGAGTTGGTAGCTCTCATTTACTCTTCTTTCATCCGATATCTAATTAATTAGGTGGTTGTTAATTAGTCTTTAAATACATAATAATAAAAAGAAAGAAATAATTATAAATATCCTTGTGGACATTTTAATTATGGGTTGTGATTTGTACTTGCATGTAGATGGATTAAGCACTCAAAAGTCACAGTAAATGTAGCGTGCCAGCTAATAGGTCCATGTGACATTTCAGACATGTTAAAGTAGTCAATTCCATATTTGTCATTTATCCTTGTATCATTAGATAACTAATTAATTAGGTAGCTGTTAATTAGTCTTTGAATACATAGTAATTAAGAGAAAGAAAAAATTACAATTATCCTTGTGTACATTTTACCTGGTGACCAGATTCAAGGAACAAACATATGAAGAAAACAACAATTTGAGATTTTGTAATTGGAAAACTTAGACTGAATGCTTAGGAAGCTAGAAAATTGTATCTTGGGGTTATAAAAAACTATGTCGAATATGTTTTAAAATTCAAATTGCAATGTTGTCGTGGAGCAGTTAAGTAATATTGCTTGATAAAATAATTTTAGACTTTGTGCAAAAGAGCAGTTAAATTCATTGGTAGAAGATTTGTGGTACAAGAACCTATGGTAACTAGTTTGTGTAGTTAATCTGATTTACATTTATACTTGTGTCTCTTGAATCTAAAAAATGCTTGCTAGTGTTTTAATTGATTTGGCTATTAGTATCCATCACAGTAGGAGTGTTATATGTTGCAATTGTAATTTTGGGAATTGTTTGCATTTTGGTCATTTCCTTGAGCTTAATTGCTATTCTTTTAGAAAAACAAACAAATGGTCTTTGTTTACTAATCAAAGCTTATTACATGGTGCAATGCTTTTGATCAGAAGAAGAGAGGTGGTGTAGTGGTGCAGATGTAGCAAATTCTTCAAGAAAAGAGTATAGGGTGAGTTTCTAGAATAAACCTTCTCCTTTGTTTACAATTGCATAGAGTAGACAAAGAAAAGGGTTAATTCAAGATTCTCACTATATTGATTGTACTTGTATTCATATCATTGCTTTTTGTTACAAAGACAATCTTTACAAATGGGTATTGTGAGTGGCATATGCTATATGGTTCATAAAAATTAAGCAATTGGGGTTCAAAAGTAGATCTTTGTTGCAATAATATGACATCAAAAGTGAAATTAGTATCCAATCAATGTCTTTGGTGGCTAATCGCACTTTACAATTTAAACATGGTCTTTTCTATTTTGAGAGTTTGATTCTAAATCCATATGCATACTTTGATTAAAACTAGTGGCTGAAGGTACATAATTCATTGATGCAAAATATCCTTTAAGTAAATAGCAATTAAAAGAAAGATATAATTACAATTATCCTTGTGTACATTTGAACTATTAAATAAAGGCAATTAACAAACTAGCACTAGAAAACCATGTGCGTGTTAACGTGTTGGATAACATGTATTTGTGCATAGGTGTATATGGATGCTATGAGTTGTGATTTCTACCATTATGTAGCGCTTACTATTACTTGTACACCCAAGCCACATGCAAGTAGAATTCATAATTCATGGCATCTAGATACACTTAAGGACAAATACAAATCAAGGTTGTTGGCATCCTGATAAGAAAGATAATGAGATACATCCAATTAATGTGTGTCACAACATCTTATTGAATGAAGATCATCTAGATAGGGAGGTTACAAATGAGAATCCTTATTGGTGTGTGTCTGATGCTCTTTTTGGAGACTTGTCAAGAAAATTGCATGCTAATACTATTAGAGAACAAGTGCAATCAGATTTATTGATTGACTATGATTGATGGGTCAAACGTTTACAAGGATAGTTAAATTTAGGCAACTGCTGATTAGTCTTTAAGTACATAATAATTAAAACAAAGAAATAATTACAATTATCCTTGTGTGCATTTGAACTGTTGATCAAAGGTAGTTAACAAACTAGCACTAGAAAACCATGTGTGTGTTAATATGTTGTATAACATGTACTTGTGCATAGGTGTATATGGATGCTATGAATTGTGATTTCTGTTTGCATGTAGCTGGTTTAAACATTTAATAATTAGTGCTAGATAATGGAATGAAATGAACTTGGGCAAATGGAAATAGAATGACCCCATGAAATTGAAACATCAATGTTTACATGGCTTTAACATGATAGCAGATTTGCGTCCATGAGACTTCTTTAAATCTCAAATGTCATGCTGTATGTGGCGTATTAGCTAATTGGCTTAACATGATAGCTTCCAAACAAGTTAATTCAGCGATCAATCAAGCTAATTGGCTGATGAATTAATTGTGTTGAGTGGTTAGTCATAGTTAATTATTAGTCATCTTTATCCTCCAAATTAGTTAAATCAATCTTGCCTATTCACATTCACAGATACACAATCTTTCTGACCATTTTTCCTATTTTTAATAAAATAGGGGCTTTAGAACAGGATATGTACATTCATCTAAGCATGATAAGATGTGGATTTCTAACATATATTATGGTTTGAAATGCTCTCATGAATATGCATACAAAATATGGAAGCACAAGAAAAACATGTAAACTATTTGATAGAATTCCTCGAAGAAATGTTGGATCTTGGTGTGTAATGATTGCAAGTTATGCACAGAATTATTTTTCAAAAAATCTTTTTGCAAAATTTCAAGCAAATTAACTAAATAGCTGATCAAGTTAACCGTCAATCAAGTTACTTGACCAATCAATGAAACTAGTTCATTGATAGATCAGTTTTCTTGAATAGTTAATTATAGTTAATTATAAATCATCTTTATTCACCAAATTAATTAAACCAATCATGGCCATTCATATGCAAAAAAAATAATTTCTTGAAAAGGCTTTATAGACAAGAAAGCAAATGCAATTGCTAGGTGCAAACCGAAATTGGAAAACCTTCATCAACATTTTCCTTTGTGTTTCTTGTGCTACAAATATTCAACAAGCTATAGCTGTCCATATTAATTGTATTCCTTTGTCTATGTTCAAGCCATCTATTTATTCTATTGCTTTCGCTATTATTTAATGAAAGCTCAAATGTCATAGTATATGTGGCGTATCAGCTAATAAGTCCATCTCACATTTCGCTCATGACAATTTAGTTTGTCTCATCTGTCTCTGATACATTAATCAAAGTCAATTAACAAATAAGTCAATCTTACACTTGATTCATGCAAATTAAGTCAATTCTATCTTTTACTCATTAATGAAATTAACTAATCAGTTTAACAAGATAGCTTTCAAACAAGTTAGGTCAATGAACAATCAAGCTGTTTGACTGATCAGCCAATTGAGTTCAATAGTTAATCATAGTAATAGCAAAAAAATCCTTGCTAGATGATGTCATAGTTTAATTTGGTTTTGTGTGCCTGTCGGCACTTTTGCTATAGCTTGAAGCAATGGTGCTTTATGGTTCAAGTATTAAGTGTAATTGGAAACCTTTCTTGATTTAAATTGATTGATTAAAATCTGTTTGGAAACCATAGTTACAATGTTTCTTTAGGCTTGATGCAAAACAACAATATAGTTAAAATGCATAGCAAAAGCCTGTAGAGAACCATGCTCACACTTGTACATTTGGAATTCAAGGACCTATGATAAATAGTCTCGCAGGTTAATCTGTTTTCAATTAATACTTGTTTCTATTGAATCTAAAAAAATACTTGCTGGTTTTTTCAATGTTTTGACTATTAGTATCCATTACACTATCAGTGTCATTCATTGCAATTATAATTTTGGGAGTTGTTTGCATAGATGTGTTTTGATGCATTGTGAAACCCAACTTGTGTTTCTGGGATAAAATGAAGCAAAATAAATAAAAGTAGCAATTTGTTACCTTGAGTAACTCGTCCCTTGGTGTTCATTCAATGAGCACAGGAGCTTTTGCTCTGTCACTGTAAACGTCCCCTTTGTATTGATAAAAGCTGTCAGTTCTCAAATCTATGCCTTTGCTTAAATTTAGTTGTATATGGGGTAACATTGTTTTCAAATACATGACTGATAATAACACATATATTAGAAAACTTTGAATCAAAAAACACAAATCATTAAAAAAATAATATTTCGCTCTTTGTCTTGTATTGCTACAGATAGAGCTTCTTTTTAATCATCATATGTATACCCCACATATTCCTAGACTAACTGTATTAACTTAGAGAGTCTTGACAAATTGTCGGAACGGCTCACTATTTTCAACTTTGCATAAGCCTCCACTGTACTCCACACTATATTATTGTTGTCTACCTTTCTACCATCAAAACATGTCTACATATGGCAAATGACTAAAATTACACATTCTTTTGTTGGATTGCTTATCATGTTCTGCCACCTTAATAAGATCAGGTACAACCATAATGTATTAAAAACGAATTTATAAGTGTGCAATGCAATCAAGCCCCTGTTTTGCAAGTTATAGTGAAACAAACTATATGATTATACCACAAATGGAGATTCTTAGTCCAAACAAGAGGGAATAAAAACATAAGATGCAATTGTTAGCCAGGTCCTTCATTGCTCCCTTGCTACTGGTAGATATCACAAAAAAGTACAAACCAATTTGTAAGATGACAATGAATTTAAGGCACTTGAAATAAGTTTGTCTCTATAATATTGCCCACACTTATTTAGCCCCAACAGCTATGTATTGGCTTATAGGTAGATATAACAGTTGAAAATGCTATCATAGACATATATTCACAATGTGGAAATATAGACAAGGTCCAGGAATTGGAAACAAGGAATGCATAGGAAACATAAGCTATGAAATACAATGACATGTAGCATAAACAAGTAACAGTTTAAACTCCAATAATCTGTTAAAAAGCTTTTATGAACATTGATTTTTTATCAGATTACTTTTGCAAAATACACGTACAATAATGCAAAAAGGGTATCTGGTAATTTTTCTATCAATTCATATGACCCAAGAACTGCTTCTAACAGAGACACACTTCCTCCTCCATATGTTTTAGTTTAGCAGAATCCGGTCAAGAACTTTATTTTGTTAAATGAAACAATCAGGAATTTGGAAAACAGAAAAAACAATGGATTCTTGAGCTTTCTAATTCATTATGATTTTTCAATTTTTTTAGCTCACTTTTACAGCATACTGAATAACAAGCAACTAAAAACAACATTCAGAACTCTACAATGCTCTAGTAGAATGAGAACACAAACAAGTATTCAAGGGCACTTATGTTGTTTACTTCTGCTCCAAACTCTAAAAGAAGGCTTCCATAGTCTTTGTATCTATTCGTTGTTGCAATGTGCTAAACACAGTATATCAAAAAGATTTGTCATATTGTTCTAAACTCTCAATAAAAAAGAATCTCCATATTCTACCATCAAAGAAAATGCATTAAAGTCAAAGGAGTTTGAAATTGAAGATAACAAACCTAATAGCACTCACTTGGATAAACTGTTTTGTATTAGTTTGAATTTTATTGGTTCCTAGCGTCAAGGCAGTAATACTCATGCATTTGGTTGGAATGCTTTTAACTGGCAACATTGGGCAATCACATTTCGGCATTTAACATATTACTTATTTTTTTGTATAGTTTGAATTTGGAGAGCTATTATTTATATTTGAAAATTAGCATTTATCTATTTCCCTATTTGTCTAAGTAGCTTTATAGATCATTTTTGTTTTGAAAATTTGGGAAAATGTGAACACATAGATTGATTAAATAAATTTAAGCAAAGGCATAGTTTGAAAACTGGTGGCTAGAGGTACATAATCCATGAATACAGATTAAATGCATTAAAATATCAGGAAAATGCGAGCACATAAATTGATTAAATAAATTTAAGCAAAGGCATAGTTTATAAAACTGGCGAGTAGACGTATGTACTGCATGAATACAAATTAAATGCATTAAATGGCATCTGGCTCGAGGTGAATGCGTTGGAATGGCTTGGTGGCCACGCGTGGCCAGGGTACTTTGGTCATTTAATAAAGAGTTAAGCCACTTGCTATGCATCTCTATTACTTTGCGTGTGTTTTCTTTGTGTTCTGTAAGTGCATGTTCTGAGGACAAGTTTGTAGCCAATGAACAGGAGATGCTATAGTTACAGAGTCTAGAACTAGAAACGAGATACTTGAGGTGATAATTTGTTATTTTCCACAGTTTCTTATTTTAAGTGCATAATGAAGTTGTGTTTCATAGTGCTTTAGTTGGACTATCACTATCACTTTGTGCCTGATGTGTTGGTGCATGTATGTATGTATGCATGTCTCTATGTACATATGCATTTATCTATGTGTATATCTATGTAAACATTTGTAGATGCATATATGCATGTATGCATATGTCTCTGGATATATCTATGCATGTGTGTATTTATGCATATATGTATGTGTGTATAGATGCATCTATGTGTATATGCATGCATGCATATATGTTTATGTCCATACATGCATTTATGTGTGTCTACATGAATGTATTTGTACATATATATACATATGTATATATATATGTGTGTGTCTATATTTCTTCTCTAGGAGAGAGTTTACAGTGACAGGGCAAAGGTTGTCATGGTTCCAAAAAGGACACTTGTAGACAAGTTACTTCAGGCAATAAATAGTTATTTTCATCAGTTTTCTTTTATTTAAGAGTCCATAGGCAGATTGGGTTTCACAGTGCTTAGCCTACACTAATCTTCATAGACTAGTTCCTCGGATGAACAATTTTTTTTTCTCCAATGTATAATATGGAAGCTTAATGATAACTTGGTGCTTATGAGTCCTCTAAAGATTACATATCTTCAATTATTGCATCACTATTCCATAGTGCAAACTTTAGAGCCACTGTGTTGTTAGCATGTGCCATAATGGGACCTTTTGAACAATATGTGGACAATGTGTTGAGAAGGCTTTGCAGGCTGTCAGGCAAATGCAGTTTACAGATATAGGCCTAAACTCCACAATTGCTTTCAGCTTTCTCGTTGTCATTAAAGCATAAAGGAAAGAGGATTTTTTCCAAACTTCTAATCTATGTACTTTTACATGATAATTCACCTTATTAATTAATGAATCAAATTATCTTAATTAATTAATCTTCTTTTCCCTTCTATCATTTGATATCTAATTAATTAGGTAACTGCTAAATAGTATTTACATACATAGTAATAAAAAGAAAGAAATAATTATAACTATTCTTGTGCACATTTGACCCATCAATGAAAGTCAATTAATAAATCTGATTCCACCTATTCACTGATAGTATTCGCATGCAATTTCCTTGAGAAGTCTTGAAAAAGAGGATTACTCACACACCAATAAGGATTCTCATTTGTAACGCCCCTATCCAAATCATCTTCATTGAATAAGATATTATGGCATACATTAATTGGATGTATGTCATCATCTTTCTTACCAGGATGCGAACAACCTTGGTTTGTATTTCTCCTTGAGTGTATCTAAATGCCATGAGTTATGAATTGTACTTGCATGTGGCTTCATTGCACAAGTAATAGTAAGTGCTACATAATGGTACAAAATAAACTTATGCAAATGGAAATGAAATGACCCCATTTAGTTAGAAAATCAATATTTATCTAGCTTTGACTATTAAGTGATAGCTGGTCTAGCATTAAACAGTAGCTAGAAATTGTTTTTATCAGAACTTAACAGTGGTAGCATAGGTCTGTGTTGTTTTTTGGCTTAGTATTGACAGGTTGCCATGGCCTATTTACACTTCTTCAGACGCTTAAGCAAATATGGCATCTATTCCATTGATTGCTCTTAAAGAGCTTATGCCACCATTGCAATAACAGAATTACACTAATGCATGCAAATGCAAAAAAAATTCTACATTATAGGGTACACAAATAACAATAAGTATTTTAAAATTATAAAATGCAATTTGCATTATAAGAAACAAAAGTTCTTACTTAGGTTCTTTCTCGTCAAAATGAATCTACATGAGAATTTTGTTTTGTTTTTATGAATAACATAGTATATGTCACTCACTATACTCATTTGTCTAAATTTTCCTTGTGACAAGGATCGGTGCTTTCAACTGTATTTAAACAATCATGCACAAATTGTAACGTGAGGTTAGCATATTAACCTTCTTTTTTTTCTTGAAAAAAACAATGTAGAGTTTTCCAAATATGCGCTTCTAGGAAGATTTCCCATGGTTGTAGATGAAATAGTATATGTTTTTACAGTTTGCTCACTTCTCAATTTTGTCATTGTACTAGGAAAAATTACTTGTGCCTATAATAACAGCCAAAATTTGTAGATTGCTGCAAGTATACTTGATCATTCAATAGAAAATTGCAAGGTCAACTCTCTAAATTGTCTTTCTGCTTTTCTTGAAATGCAATTGAAATTCTTCAATATAATGACTGCATAAAGTTCTTTTTCATGTTTTCATTTTTTCATCTTGTATTCCTCATTTCTTTGAACACAAATGATTTAAAAAGCTGCTTGCACATATAAGAACATGAAAATGCATTTTCCACAATTGCAATAGTAATTTTTCTTTGGAAAATAGAACAAGTTTTGCTTATGTGTTAACTAGTTATACTTCCTCTATACAATATCCATAGAATAGAATGAACTGCTAGAATGCAATTTTAAAACCCTGTTTGCAGTTTCAAATAGCCTATAAAGTCATAAGTCTTTGTTTTATGTCAACTGGCTTTTACCTATATGCATTTAAGGCAATTTTGTTCATAAGACTACTTATATCTGTGGCAAGTTGCTATGCACTGTGCAAGTGAATGTGTGTTTAATCTTCTTGTATTGCAGAAAAAGACCACAAAGTTAATTTCAAAAGTTGACATGGCACATGAGTACAATGAATGATGTACTATGTTACTCATAGACATGACGCAATATTTTTCCATGGTCTTGTTTACATGCAAAATGACATTAACCACAATTTTTTTTGCTCACATTGCCAATTTCACTGTGTGCTATAAACCTCTACAGTAAGAGAAAACTGACAAAAGAAACTATTTATTGCCTCAAGTAACTCGTTTCTGGTTCTGGACACTGTAACTATAACAAAGTCTACTCAATCACTGTAAACTCCTCTAGAACAAAGACTTGTAGAATAGAAAAACAATTTCCACAAAGTAATAGTCATGCTTAACAAGTGACTTAAGCCTATAACAAATGAACAAAGCAGCCTAGCTATACATGTCCACCAAGCCATTCCAGCAGTTTCTCATCCAGCCACATGCAATTTAATGCATTTACTTTGCATTTATGCACTGTGTGCCTGCACCTGTGAGTTTGAATCTCTTTTTTTATTATTATTTAATCGATCTATGCCTTCGCTTTTGCTCAATGGATCTATGCCTTTGCATTTTCCTCAAATTTTTAAAACTCAAATGATTTTAAAAGCTATTGCCACAAATAAGAAAAGTCATAGATCTTCTTTGATCAATCAATGCCTTTGCATTTCCCTATTTTTTTAAAAATAGAAATGATTTATGAAACTATTCCCTACATGCCACTTAATTCATGTTTATGTGAATAGATTTTAAAATCATTTATTCTTTGAGAAAATCAATCACTTAGAAGTACATAGAAACAAAGGAATCCAATTACACAAAACATTTGAAGACCATAGCCTCAAATTGACAATGTGAGGAAAAAAGATTCTTATCCACCATTTCTTGCATGTAAACAAAGCTACCTGAAAATATTGTTTTGTGTTTGTGGCCCTGAGAGTATACATCATGCATTGTACTCATTTATCCAATTTTTCAATGTAACAAGAATAAGTACATACAATCCTGGTGGGGGATAGTGGATGACAAGGTCAGGTTGAAGAATTAATACTATTTTCCCCTTGTGCTTCTAAGAAATTGTTTGCTATATAATATGTCACGTAGGCTTCTGCTACTACTCAAGATCCATTTTCCAACATATATAGAGATTATTATCTTCCAAGATGCTCGAGAACATGATTAATACTATAGAATGCTATTGAGTAAAAGCACATAGGCAACATAGGATAAAACTATAGATTTTGTAATCTAGATGATAGCATTTGATACTATTCATACATAACATCTGCTATTCTCAAACACATTAGGATACAAAAGAAACAAAGAAAATGATAGACGTTGACACCTATGAATTGACAAAGCGCCCCCAAATATCAAACATTGACTACGCGCTTAAGAGCGAGGGGCTTTGCAGATTAAGTACTTTTGCATACAATGTTGGCGATTGCTTGTTTAACTCATTACAGCTACTGCTTAACAATCGCTACACATCAATTCAACTATGAAACGGAGCTATAGATTACTTCTTGAGTTGCTTTCAAAACAAGGAAAAAGAAGCAATAAAATCATACAACTATGAACTAGATCCTAATACTCTATATACATTGCACAAAGTACATGATCCGCAAACATATTTCTGCAGAATGCGATTATCTGTAAAGCCACAGGAAGATTGCACTGAAAGTGGATTGTGGGGTGATTTATTCTGCATTCACTAGACATCCAAATGGTTGAATATACAAATATGCCTTTGGTCAAGAACAATAGCAAGAAGGTACTTATAGTTCAATACTTCTGACTACACAGAATCAGTCTCTATACTATTTCATGACATGAATTCTTTAAGTGGACACTTCGAACCATTGTTAAACATTGAAACACAAAACGTAATTTCAAAACAGCCCATAGGTTCTCATGAAATTAAAAAATTGTGCACAAAGTACCCTCGGATATCAAACATTGACAATGCCCTTAGGGCTGAAGGCCTTTGTAGATTAAGCACATCTGCATACAATGCTGGTGATTGTTTGTTTGACTCACTTCAAGTACTACTTAACAATCAGTACACCTCAACTCAATTACGAAATGGAGCTATAGATCATTTCCTAACTTGTCTTCAAAATAAGGACAAAGAAGCAATTAAATCATATAACACTGAACTAAATCCTAATACTTTATATACATTGCACAAAGTACATGACCAAGAAACATACTTTCGCAAAATGTGATTGTCTGCAAGACCATGCACAAACCATAATGAATGTGGATTGTGGGGTGACTTGTTCTTCATTCACTAGATATCCAAATGGTTGAAAATACAAATAAGCCTCTGGTCATTGACAACATCAAGAAAGTACTTAGATTTTAATGATTCTACATATATAGAATCAGTCTCTATATTGTTCCATGATACAAACCCTCTGGCTAGACATTTTGAGCCGCTTCTAAGAATCAAATCCCAAAATCTAACTCACCAATGCTCAAGAAGCTTACTCCAACTTAAAAAGTTGATCAAAAGTCGTCCACAATACAAAATTACTTACTTGAACAAGACACATGCTTTTCCAAAAAATAAGAAGAATTTTATACCATTTGTCATAGCAAACAATTTTAAACATAAATCAACAATAAGACTTAATCACCTAAAGAACTTGATTAGAAAAGAAAAACAAAAAGAAAGTATACCTACCAGTCCAAAGAAAACAAAAATATTGTCACCAATAGAAATTTATAAAACAACAATACAAGATACACCAAAATACCCATGTGCAATTTTCCAAGTGCTCTATTTCCACAAGGACATCAGGACATTCAAAGAAAAACAAAAAGAACTATACTCTAAGCTACTAAAATCAGATTCCTTACCATTCATAGATTTCATATGCCATGTATGCTACTTTGCATTAAAACAGTCCACTATTCCAAAGTATGCTACCCCACAGAAAATAAGAACTAATAGACCATTGTGCTATGTGCAAAATTTAACTCAACTAGAAGAATGACTTGTCTCACTTAGAATTGCATTTGCACAAATTTGGGAACTAGGGTTCAAAAGGTCTCAAATAGGCCTAACAGGTTCTATTATAAATGTTCCTATTGACATGAACATTGTACAAAGAGCATTACCACAATCAATTAACAACACACAAAAAATTTTTGTTTCATTGAAAAGGCGCTTACAATACAAAAATGCATTTCAAAAAGGCATGATGCGCCCAAATGTCATCATGCAAGCTTTGACTCAATTAACAAGGACACCATTATACAAAATGCACAAAGTCCACATAAACCAAGATTAGCAAGAATTTCTCCAATGCACTCAAGAAAATGAAGACAATAGTGCACAAAATACAAGTGAAACAGAATCAGATAGTGAAATGGAAAATGAAAACCCATCAGAAACATTGATACATGGATTTACTGAGTCTAGAAGTATCCATAACATGGAAGACAAGATTATTGAAATTGCACCTGCAGAGGACAAGTATCCAATTGGAATATTTAAGGACATGTATGCTGAAGAAATGAATTTCCCAACTTTATTCTTTGGCAAACCACGTGATAATGACATTGTAAAAAACTTTACATATCAGAAAATAATATGCTGGGAGCTCTTACAGTCACAAAGACAATTTGCATATCATACAACAAACATTTTTTTCAAAGCTATTAAGGTACTAATACAACAAGTACTGTCTACAATGACAATAAGAATCCGAAAAGGCCAGTTAAAAGGACGAAAGCTATTTGCAAAAGACGTTAAACACAAACCAAATCTAGAAAAAATTCTTAAATCAGATATTGGATATGTTGATTTCAAAAGAATAAGAATCTCTCTAGACTATTCACAACAACTTAAGAAAAATGTATTTGCTATGATTCGACAACTAGGACCACCGACATTTTTCATCACTTTCACTAGTGCTGAGCAAAATTGGGATCCACTAATTCAAACATTACAAGAGCTGCACAATCTACACCAATCAGCACAAAACCATCAAGAATCTAATGGCCCAACACACATTGACAAATTTGAACTAATCAAGAAAGACCCTATCACTTGTGCACGTTACTATAAACATAGAATAAATGCAATAAAAAAATTGATACTTACAGATGACTCTTTCTTTGGAAATGTCATTGATTACTTCTTAGTCACTGAGTTCCAAAATCGAGGAAATGAACATGATAAATTCCTCTTATGGGTTAAAAATGCACCAATCTACACAAAAGATAACAATGCGGACATCATAGCTTTTGTTGATAAGTATATTACTTGCGACACCGAAAATTTGGAACCTTCTTTAGCAATGCTACACAAACACTATCATACAAAAAAATGCAAGAGATCAAGAAAACGACTTTGTAGATACAATTTTCCTTTTCCACCAATGCAAAAGTCAACTATACTTTTACCAATACTCCAAAAGACTGAAGAGATAACTGCAAATGCCACTGACATCTTTGCAAAACTCCAAAAAGCAAACTATGACGAAACATTCACTTTTCAAATGTTCTTGAAAGAAATAAACTTAACTGACAATGAATACATTGAATCTTTGAGCTCAACATTAAACAGGCCCACGCTTTTTTTACAAAGAAAACCATCACAAATATGGAACAATAGTTTTTCAAGGAAAATTCCAGATCTTTGGAAGGCTAATATAGATGCACAATTTGTCCTCAATGCATATGCTGCTGCAATGTATTGTAGCTCATATATTGCAAAAGTAGACAAGTCAATGACATATGCATTCAAAAGAATACGTACAGACCACAAGCAAGACAATATTGATGCAATACGAATGGTGAGTAAACTTGGAAATTCCATGCTTAACTTGCAACAAATGTCATCACAACAAGCTGCACATATTGTTTTGTCACTGCCATTAAACTACAATTCAAGAAAATGTATATTCATTGATACACGATCTGACAATGATCGCACATTTATACTAAAATCTGTTAAACAATTGAGCAATGAGCCAGACGAATCAGAAAACGTTCTTGAAAATCTATTATAGACTACTATTTAAAACGTCCTGAAACAATGGTGGACATATGTCTTGCAGAATTTGTTTCAAGATACAACAAATACGGTGCTACAATTGAACCAAAGGCCAAACCAAATGTGGTACGGTTTATCAATTTCAACAAACACTTTGATATAGAGAATCATTGTAGAGAGCAATTGGTTCTCTATGTTCCATTTACCATTAATGAGCATACACTCAAACAAAACTTTGACTCTTGGGAACATGCATACATGTACCATGGACAAACCATTCAAACAAATAGTGCAAAGTTCATCCACAACACAAACTCCGCATGGGGTGACATTGACAAAGCTATAAATGATCTTCAGTCTCTTGAAGATGAAAAGCTCATTGACCTAGCAATGCAAGCAAAGCTTCGCCAGAAAGAACTATATGACATACAAACAGACCTTCCAAACATAGGTCGTTCTAACCCAAATACCATGCATTCCAATGGATTTGAAATTGCAAAGCACCCACAGATTATAGATAACAATGAATACTACAAGTTAAGATGAATGTTAAATAAAGAACAACAAGCAATTGTTAAAGATGTTCTCATAAAAAAGATGAAAAATCCACAAAAGCCATTGCACTTGTTTTTGACTGGGGGAGCTGGAACAGGAAAGACTTTTACAGCAAAGGCCATCTACCAAGCTCTCATTCGCATGTATAGCAATTCTATTGACAATAATCCAGACAAACCCAAGGGCTTATTAACTGCATATACAGGTAAAGCAGCATATAACATAGGGGGATTCACATTACATTCAGCATTTCACATACCTTTTAATACATCAGAATTCCTGCCACTGAACACTGAAGTGCTTGACACTATGTCAAAGCACTATGATCAATTGTGCATACTTCTTATAGATGAGATATCATTAGTTGGCTCAACATTCCTACGGTATATTGATAGAAGACTACAAGACATAATGCAAATGCCTACAACATACTTTGGAAACCTTGATACAATATTTTGTGGTGACCTTTACCAGGCACAACCTGTCCTTGACTTTGTGGTTTTTGAAAATAGGCCTACTCCAATTGAATTAATGCCTTATAGTTTCTGGAAAGACCATATAAAGTGCTATTCATTGGTGACTACCATGAGACAAAAAGATGAAATATTTATTTCAATCCTTAATAGACTATGAGTAGGCATTCAGACAACTCATGACATAGACTATCTTAACAAAATTTGCTTTCGTCCTATACCATTTGATCCATTGCTTCCACACCTTTTCTATAGGAGAATTGATGTTCAAGCACATAACAACAAAATGCTATCAATCATTCCAACCCAAATGATAGTGCTAGATGCAATAGATGAACTTGAGGAGGACCTTAATGCAATATGAGTATACAGTCACACAACGACACTTCCATCACAAATATGCTTAAAACCAAACATTCTTGTTGAACTCTATGTAGGCAACTACAATGTTCAAGATGGCCTCGTCAACGATTCAGATGGAATTTTTAAAGCATATACAGCACAAAACAATATTGATATTGTCTGGATTAAATTTAATGACCCATCAATCGGACATTATCAACGCACAAAACTAGCACAATGCTATTCTACTATCATTGACAAAGACTAGGTGCCTATACAACGCATTGCTAGGCCAATCCAGAAAATAACAACAAATAAGCAAATTACAATTAGAAAACAATTCCCAATACAAGTAGCATGTGCACGAACCATACATGGATCCCAAGGATTAACAATGGAGGCCTTGGCTTTTGATCCCACAGGCATTAGACAGCATGGGCTAACCTATACAGCTCTATCACAAACAAAATCAGTAGAATCGTTATTTTTGTTACAACTTTTAACTACAAAAAACTTTAAAGTTAAAAACAAAATACAACTAGAAATGTCTCATCTCCAGACATGTGCATAATGGCAATTTGATAACCAAAGCACATGTTCAGAAAACAAATCACATTTGCTCCTATGTACATTGAACACTCGTAGCTTGAAAGCACATGCAAAAGACATTGTCAATGACTATGGCATAATGCAATCTGATATCTTGTGTCTCCAAGAAACACATATGCATCCCTTTGAGCTAAATATCTTGCTGCAGTATTTTGATAGCTTTTTGTGCATAACATACATGGCATAGCAACTTTAACCAGGAAACATCTATTCCTTTCAAAATCAAAACAACATGAAACATCAAATATTGAAGCCATCACATCAACAGTAATGCTATCTAACAATGAACTCAATGTTTGTAATATTTATGCAAGACCTGCAACTGCCATAGATGAAGTAATCACAATCTTGCAAATAATTATTGCATCCACAAATTCAGAAAACATGTACATTTTAGGCGATTTTAATGTGAACATGTTTTCTGAAAGCAGAAGCAAAAAAATACTTCACAGTTATATGCAGCAGAACAATATACAATTTATGTTGGACCAACAACACAGCATGGGCAAGTCAGTCATTGACCACATTTGGTCCAACACGACTACAAATATATGCTCTATCTATAAATCAGAAGCATATTGGACTGATCACAATCCAATTTTCCTAAAATTGCATATTGCCCAGCAGACAAATTCAACTTTATAGAACTTATAGCCTTATATCACTTTTATGCTTTGCAATGCCTTTTTCAATGCTATATCCATTATTTGCAGGAGATCTATGGATGAAACTAAAAGATATTCAAAGCAAATACAAACCACACAAGAAGAATTAGCACAACGGTAAAGCACTCATAGTATTATTCCTTCATACTCATTCAGCCAAATCACAAATATTCAAATAACATTGTTCCAATTCTTTGTAGGATGCCAAAAGATGTATCAAAAAGATAGGCAAAACAAGTGAAAATTGCACAGGAAGACTCAACACAACGGTAAAGTGCTTGGTTCTTCATTGTACTGCCATTTGCCTAGCTTGCTAATATTAAATTAGCATTCAATTGACATTATCCTTGTTCCTTGTAGGACAAGATTCAAGAAACCTAAGATTGTTTCAATCGAACAGCTAAATGCAAAAAGAGCTGGAGACACCTTCCAAGGTGATGTGCTTGTTGTCTACAAAGCAACATTGGATAAGGCCAACAAAACATGGGAAATGTTGCGTGCTAATTTAACAGATCACAAAGCAGAAATGACAATCATGTTAAATGTTAGTGGAAACCTTGTGTATAAACATGAGCCTAAAATAATCCTAGGGTCAACTATCTCAATCTCAGATTTCCAAGTTGCACCTAGGACAGATTATGAAAGAGGTGACTGTGATTTCATTTTGATTCTAACAGACATAAGCACCACTGAAAACATCCCATGCCTCTGTCAAGAGTACAAATTTATTCCAAGTACGACTATCAGCTAGCTGCTAACAACTATAAATGAGTACCCAACTAGCATAATAGCTGCGCTAGTAGTTGGTGCCAAGAAAATGGGTACCCAATTTGCAGTTGACATCAAAGATGGCCACAGTGAAATAGATAGAGCACGGGTATTTGGTCTACAAAACTTTTCCCTATTCTTTCAATGTAAACATTTTCTCGTTCCACAGTGGTCTCTATAACAATTTTTGTAACAAAATCTAATTCTCTCATTGAATCGCAGGTGCTATTACGGTCAACATATGAGCAGCAATACTTTGCAATCGAAGACCAATTGCATACAAATAAAACACCTGCAATGCTTTTCAAGAATATTGTAAGAAAAACATATCAAAAGAACACGTTTCACACATGTCGATCAACATTCATCTATAACTTGAATGACAAAAGAAGCTTGGAAAACTCAACAACCTGCTACACTCAACTTTTAAGGTAATGACATTCATTTTTTTTTGAACTATCGCATCCGAACCTATATTTTTTGTTTCCTCTAACAATTTAGAACCATATTCTATAGGTTTCTGGTACTCTAAAAGCAACAAATGCATTTTCCAATCCATTTCATGCATGCTGTCCAAAATACAAATGCAAATTCACTGGCTATGGCACACTCCAAGAAAAAACTGCTCACTGCAAATAGTGCAACCAACAAGTCAATTATACATTTTGTTTGCAACTTAAAACTATCAATACAACTTATGACAATCAAACAATTCAGTCTTTAATTGACCAGGTCACCATGCACCGTCTATTGCCCAAACTGCAAAACCTCAACTATGAAGACTATATCAAGGACAAGTCAGTAGTGATATTCATCCTACGGGACTTTAGCGCTGAAGGACATTTTAGCCTTGACCAAAACAATGTCATTGTTGAAGCCATTTGCATTGGAAAATAGACAGGAAACATCACCAAAAGGTAAAAAATTCATTCATATGTAATCTTTTTCTCTTGTGAAACAGCGCCTCAAATCACCATCCATACAAACTATGTTTCTAATACATAGCATTTTCTTGGCTTTACAGGAAACTAGGAATACAGGAGTATAGATTTACATTGTTCAGACTTTAACTTTTTCACCTTTCCATGCTCTAAGACATTTCACTAGTTTTGACATGTTAAAGACATCTTTGGTTTTAAAATACTCTATTGCTATTATACATTTAGACATTTTTATAGGTTACTATGTTAAAGTCTTCTCGAATATGGACATCTGAAAATCTAATTTTGTTTTTGCACCTACAAAGACAGTGGTTGTCTATGTACATCCGACATATATGTTCAATAATTATTAGCCCTCCATGCATAATGCCATTCAAACTATATAGTTTAAATGTTTCTTTTTGCATTCTGTCATTTCTAGCTTTTCTAATATTTGTTCTCTGTTTGTTATGTTTTCAAGAGTTTATGGTCACTGAGTAGAAGTTGTTATGGTTGCACACTCCAAACCCATAAACAAGTTACTTGAGGCAATAAATAGTTATTTTCCTCTGGCTTTTTTCATTTTATGCTATTAATGCAACCAAGTCTCAACACTGCTTTTATGCATTCTACTTTATAGTCACTTTTCCATCACGCATTCTAATGTATAAAGTACATCCCTGTATAGAGAAATCCATTTGTTTCTTTTTCTGCATATATGCATATTTACATGTATATATGCCTCTATGTCCATATGCACATATGCACATTTTCATGTATGCATGTATTCATCTAGGCTTCTACGTATACCTGTATGCAATTGCTTATACATGCATCCATGAATTTATGGATGTGCCACTCTAGCCTTGTAGGAATTTATTCTATTCTATGGATATCGCATATAGGAACACTAATTAGATCTTTCACCGTAGACAACAATTGTTTTCATAAATGCCAAGTCGAGCTTCTATGTTTCAAGCTACATATATACTCAGACTTAAAACTACTTATTTATGATCTTTATTGTTCCATTTTTGTAGACATGTTACTATTGCAATCAAATGTGTAAAGCATTCATGTCCAAAGAAATTAGAAATAGGAGTGGCAATATGTTACCCAACCTTGTGTTATGCCTTTATAGCAGTTTTTTCATTGCATTTCAAGAAAAGCAGAAACTAAAATTTTATTCATATTATTTCATCTATGGCATTTAGAGCTTTTGCAATAATTATTATAGGCATAGAGTTCAGTGTTAAATAGTTGTATTGTTCATGTCATGGCTTCAACATTCGTCATGTCAAATTGCATTATGTGACAAAGTTAACATGTAAAAACCAAAGTGTCCATTATGAAAACTTATTGCATTCCATGGGACCACATTTCTTTGAGGAGTTTTTTTGAACAATTCGCTTCCCTTGTGTATGCTTCCATATTTTGCATATGTGCCTATGAGCACATTAACTATAATAGTTCACAAAATTCCTTTATTTTTTATGCTTTCATCATAGAAAAAAAGCTCAAAGCAATTGCAGACTTTAGGTTTACAGAACGCGGGCTTATAGAACAAAGAAACAACACGCATAAAGTAATAGGGATGCATAGCAAGTGGCTTATCTCTATATTAAATGACCAAAATACCTTGCCCACGTGTGGCCATCAAGCCATTCCAGCGAGTTTACCTCCAGCCAAATGCCATTTAATGCATTTAATTTGCATTCATGCATTGCACTCGCATTTTCCTGATATTTTAATGCATTAAATCTGCATTCATGGATTGCGTACCTCTAGCTACCAACTGTTACACTATGCCTTTGCTTAAATTTATTTAATCATTTTATGCGTTCGCATTTTCTTGAATTTTTAAAACAAAAATGATTTATAAAGCCACTCAGATGAATAGAAAAGTAGATAAATGCTAATCTTCCAATATTAAAATTAACTCTCCAAATTCAAACTATATAAAAAAAAAAAAGTAATATGTTATATGTTGAAATGTGATTGGCCAATGCTCCTAGTTAAAAATCATTCCGGGAAAATGCATAGGCAAATTAAAAATGGGTTCACAGGAAAGAGCTTTTGATTATGAATCCATATGCATACTTTGATTAGAACTAGTGGCTGAAGGTACATAATTCATTGATACAAACTCAATGCATTGAATGGCATCTGACTAAAGGGGACCCTGTTTGGATTGCTAATTAGTCTTTGAATATATAACAAGGTTCAAGGAGAAAACTCTCATTATCACACACGTTGACATAATTTTGGTTCCAAAGCTCTCTTTATGGGACCGCTTTGCAATAATAAAAAATATACAAACTTTACAGGGCTCACATGCATGAAGTAAAATGGACAAGAGGGTTTCTACATAATTCCTATCAAACACAGATGAAACCTTCTCATTTCAACAAGAAATTCGAATAGATAATACTAAAAGTAGTTTAAAATATCAATTTATAATCAAACTATAAGAATTCATTAAAGCACTATGAAACCCTACTTGCATTTTGCAATTGTGAACAAAGAAAAAGGTTCATTCTAGAAAATCACCCTGTACTCTTTTCTTGAAAAATTTGCTACAATTGCAGAATTTAGGTTTACTTTGTTTCAAACTTCTCATTACAGCATAGGTTACTAACACATTGGTTCTAAAGCTCTCTCTATGGCACAACTCTACAACAATTGAAGATATATAGTCTTTACAGGGCTCCGATGCAGTCAACAAAATAGACAAAAGGGTTTTTACATAGTCCCTTTCGAACAAAATTTCATGCATCCACATTTATTCCATGAGTTTTGTCAAACACTTCACTTACCTTTTGTATGCTTCCATATTTTGCATATGTGCCTATGAGGACGATAGCTATGGCATTTGACAAAATTCTTCTATTTACATACATCCATGCATCTTGTGCAGAGATACACATATACATGCATCCATGTGTACTGCAATACATCCATCTATGTGTACTGCAATACATGCATCCATGTGTACTATAATACATGCATCTATGTATACATGCACCCATGGATATGTGTATCTATGCAACTTCATATGCAATCCATGAATATTTCCATACATGCATATTTAAGCATTTATGTATCCAACTATGCATCCATCTATCTATCCATGCAACTATGTTTCTATGTATTCTTCTACCTATAGATGCATCCATGCATATATGTATCTGTGCTTCTATGTGCATATGTATACAGGCATCTATCCATATATGTGTTGATGTATCTATGGATACATCTATTCATAGATACATGTATCTATGCATCTATAAATACCATGATAGATGTCCACATCCATGTATCTATGGATACATGTATCAAGTAGCTCGTTAATGTGAAATGTGCCCAAGGATAATTATACTTATTTCTCTCTTTTAATTGTTATATATTCAAAGACTATTTAGAAATCCAAACAACCTCCTCTTTAGTTAGATGCCATTCAGTAATTTTGCATCAATGAATTATGTACCTTCAGCTATGCTTTCAAAGAATAAGTCGACAGTGTCTTGCTTTGATATTTTCCGTTGTCACCAAAGCATAAAGCATAGAGGGATTTTGTTAAAAGTCATGATTATTGTCCCCATAGGCATAAATGCAAACAATGGGAGCATACAGAAAGCAGGTGAACTGTTTGAAAAAACTCATCAAAGAAAAACTATTATATATGATTATTTGTTTACATATTCATCCATTTGTAGAAGAAAAAATGGGAAACTAATACAACAGTAAATAGTTATAACCCGTGAAAAGAATCAGACCTGGAACAAGAGCAACATCCAAAAAATTGCGCTTTAAAGTACCTAATGCACTAGAGAATTTATCATAGCACAATACAAATTTTCATTTGCACAGAGATAGACATATGCATTTGTAGCTATATGCAAATATGCATGAATACATCCTTCCATGTAACATATGAATTTGTACCTATATGCAAATATGCATGGATCCATGTATACATGTATTCATTTCTCCATCTGTCCATGTTATTCTGTTTTCTGTGTACACATGTGTCTCTCAATGCATCCATGCATATATCTGTGAATAGCTCTACATTTTTCTCTGTCCATGCATTTATTGTTTTATAACGCATCAGTGTTTGCATTTTTTTGGTTTCATGACCTTCCATATTAATTGTTTTCATTTTGTGTTTTTTTAGAAGTTTTTGGTAATGTTGATCTGTCTTGATGTATCTGTTTGCATTTCTACTACAGATGGTCTAATCATTCCAATGGTTACATATAAGATGTTGGCTGCTCAAAAACAAAATGTACATATATTTACATATTTTAAATCTACATTAGCTTGGGTGATTTCTAAGACAGTTTATTATCATCATATTCTGAATTGTGTTCTTCTTGTCCAGACTTTTAGAGCTTGTCTCTTGAAAGTGACTTACCATTATCAAGTATTTGTAGTATTTTTCTTACTGTATTGTTTTATTGTGCAATTTGATTCATTACAAGTGGTATTACGGAATAATATTGGCACTATGA
>VDFB02301999.1:0-24092 GCA_007258455.2 Sequoia sempervirens | reverse complement strand
TTGGAGATCCATTCTACATAGGCAATTGATCTTATAAAACGCATCGAGGGAGCTTGCTAGGTTCTTCTTTAACCAGTAGTGCTACATGAGGGATTCATCTTTCTGAGTTTTTGTTTTACTGGTTTAGCTCTTGGTTTGATAGACAAATGATGCATTATGAGATTAGGGTCAAGACCTGGCATGTCTGCATATGACCAAGCAAAATTAACTTGATTTTCTTTGATAAAATTCATGAACTCTGGGATTTCTTTATCTATCATTGATTCAGCTAGCTGTAGAATCCTTGGATTATCTATAGTTGCAATATTGATTTCCTTTGTAGGCTCGATCAAGATGGGCGATCGCTCATGATAGTGCTCTGGGAGAGTGTCAAGTTTCCCATCAGCCGGTGCCTTAAAAAGGTTTTTACCATCTGATACGCTCTTTCTTTTATCTTTTGTTTGATCTAGTACTGCCAGATTCTGGTTTTCACCACTAGATCATTTTTCTTTATTTTCATTTTTGCAGCTAGGAGACTTGACACTCTCCTGATCAAAGACTGCATACCAAAAATTTCTAGTGGAACAATCATTTACATCATCTGCAGAAAGGAAGTTTATGATAGCTTCGTCATTTGGAAAAATAGGTATATCAATAGGTTCGGTTAGATCCCAGTCAATGAGATCAGGATGGATTAAAGGTAACAAGTCATTTGGTCGTGTGAAATCAGCGATGGTTAGGGTCAAGACAGAGTTATCGGTAGGATCCGAGGTATGAGGTAGGTCAATGATGATACTATTCTCCTGATAGTCTTGTTCGTTAAAATCTGACTCAGTATCACTAGACTCATAGTTGCGTTGTGGTTCAGATTCTTGTGGTCGGGACCCTGAACCTTCTCCTTTGATTAAAGTGGGCGTATACTTGTGTATGACATCTACCTCTTTGTCTCTCCAAAATTCATCATCATGGATGGTATCCCACTCATATTCAGCAGAATCTGTATCAGAGTTATTTTCTATGAAATTCAGGATTGATGCCAAACATGTCTCTTTCTTATCAGAACCTTCTTGCAATGTAAAAAAATTACCTTGTGATTGGTTGGATGGGGTAACCTCATAGCCTAGTCCCGTTTTATCATATGCAGCAAGCCCTGGGAGATCGATAGGCTCAACTACGCCTTCTTTTCTTTTTCCAAGAGGACCATTATCATATCCCATCTTTTGCATGATGGAATACCCTTTTCCGTATTGATCTATTGGTAAGGTGACATTTAGAACTGTTTCCTCCTCATCCTTATAAAGCCAATTCAGAATTGTTGTATCTTCAAGATCCCCCATGGGGAATTTTTCTTTGATAAATTGTCCATTGAACTTGGTAGTTTGGCTCTGTTTGTATTTGTGCTGATATTGATGCTGCTGATATCTATTGTTGTATAATAGAAGGTTGTCCATGTGATCGAGGAGATATAGGTAGATTAGCAAGACAAAGAGAATATTCCCCAACTTCGCTTTCCTTGAACTGCAGTTTTTTGTCAAAGCTTTTAGCTAATTGACTGATTTGTGTATCATGCTTAGGAGAAGTATTAGCAAGGGCTTCTCGATTGTTTGGAACCAAAGTATCCTGATGAGCTTTGACATTGGCACAAGTTTGGGTGTTTGAATTATCAGCTGGTATAGTGATTTCCTGTCCGTCATATGGAAACTTAAGACATTGATGGTAAGTGGACGGAACAGCTTGCATTTCGTGAATCCAAGGACGACCCAACAATATATTGTATGCAAGATCCCGGTCTAGAACTTGACAAAAGGTATTTTTGATAACAGGTCCCACTCTGATTGGTAGCATGATTAGACCTTTAGACGTTCTTTCTTCATCATCATAGGCTTTGATGGTAATCTTCCTTCTAGGATCAATGGAGTCTTCTGAAAATCCTAAAGCTTGAACCACCTTCAAGGTACATATATTTAAACCAGCCCCTCCATCTATTAGGACACGTTTAACATGAAATTGATGGATCATGACCTCTAAGTATAATGATGAATTGTGGGGATGAGTCATGGAAACATCATCTTTGTCAGAGAATGAAAGACGTGTGGGTGAGGAAAAATGTCCTACCATGGCTTGAAATCGGTTCACATCCAAATCCGTGGATACAGTTGTCTCAAAAAGGGCTTTGTCTAAAATTTCCTTGTGCAGGGGAAATCTTCAAAAGTTCTAAAATGGAGATTTGGGTCAGAGTTTTTTGAAGTTGGTTAACTAAGTCATATTGATGTTGAGGGAAGGTCTCAGTGGATTTCGAAGAGGCACCTTTCAAGACAACTTTAGCTTGCACTCTCGTTGTGACATTAACTTGTCCATTGTCTACTTTCTCCTTGATTTTTATAACGTTGATTCACTCATTGTCCGTATAGAGGTGACGGATTACATTGTTATCGAGTTGGTTCACATTTTTGTCCGAAGACTCTCCCTTTTGATAATTCGGTAAAGGGTTGTGAAATGCTTGGTGATCTTCATTGAATTTTTGTTGTTCTTCTACTGTGATAATGCCCTTGTCAATTAGGTCTTGAATAGCATGCTTCAAATCTTGGCAGTTGTTTGTACGATGACCTCTGCACCTATGGTAGTCACAAAAATAAGCTTCATTCCATGATGGAGGTTTTACACTAGGTTCATAATTGCGTTGCGGTGGTAACATAAGGACATTCTTTTCCATAACCTCTTTGAAAGCAGATTCTAAGGATTGTCCTAGTGGAGTGAAAGTTCTTCTATTAGGGAAAAATGAAAAGCGTTGTGGGTTCGTGTTTGAGGTATTCCCTAAAGTGTTGTTGTTGTTGTTGTTCCCACGATAGTTTTGGTTGTTGACTGTCCCCTGATTGTTGTTTGTTGGAGGAGGAAAATTGTTTCCTTGATTCGTGACTGAATTGACATTGTTGTAATTATTGTTTCGAGTAGTATTGGGAGCACTCAGAACAAACGGCTTAGATGTGACATGATTTGCATCTACAACACCATCGTTTACAATGTTTTTGTTGCGAGTCCAAAATTTAGACTTATCTTGATTGTTGTGATGGTTGGATGAGCTAGGATTATCCCTGTCAAGTTTTATTGTCCCTCTTTTGACCAAAGCACTTTCGATGGTGATTGCATCCTCAATCAATTTCTCAAAGGAGGGTGGACAATGTAGATTTAAGCGATAGCTCATTTCTAAGTTGAGGCTATTGATGAAAGTAACCATTTTTTCCTTTTCAGGAACATGTTGTGGGTACCTAGCGAACATTCTTCTCCATCTTTGAAGAAAGGTAGTGAAAGGTTCACCAGGTTTTTGCGCAACTTTGCAAAGATCAATCATGGTGATTTGGTGTTGAATGTTGTAGGTGTATTGTGCTATGAACAAATTGATCAATTCCTCGAATGTTTGAATAGGAGGTGTAATCTTAGATAACCATTCCATAGAGTTAACTCCAAGGCTCTGAGGGAATAATCGCAATAAATAAGTATCCTCGTGGGCAAATTCTAATGTCATGTTTTGAAAGTCTCTAACGTGGTCAATTGGATCTGATTTCCCATTATAACGATCAAATTTGGGAATTTCACAATGTTTAGGAAATGGAATCATGTTGAGACTTCTATCAAAAGGATAAGGACATATGTCATCAAGAGTGTATTTCTTTGTTGTGGTCCCTCCTTGTAACTCTTTGACCTGTCCTTGGAGTGCCTTAAACTATTGTGTAAGAGTAGTAAAATCAGATGGGGATGTTTCTTCTTCTTTGCTCTTTAACTTCTCAGTATCAAAATCCTTAGGCAGTTTAGCTCCTTGATCAGCTAAGAAGAGAAAATACTTTTCTTTGTCACGTTGTAGAATCTTTTCAAGGGCTTTAAGAAACTTGGGGTCTTGTTCAGCCTCTCTAATATGAAGTTCTTGCTCATCATCACTATCTACGGGAGTTTTGTTCATGTCTTTGTTCTTATGAAACAAATTTTCCTCTCTATCAGCCATATTGTCGTCACTGAAAAGAGGATTGTGACTCACACTAAAAAGAGAGCTATCACGTTCACCTTCTTCTTGAATGTTGTGGGTGGGAGTTTCTTGTTGAGATGTTTCTCCTAGTTTTTTGTGTTGAGATCTTGTAAAAACAGGCATATGTAAGAAATCCTAAGATATGATCGAAGGTTACTGAAGGATTTGACTAGGGTGAGTTGAGTATTCAATTGAAGGTTGTGGTATATTCTCAAACTCAAGAGGTTGATCAAGATTGTGATGTTGAGATAATGCTAATCTTTGATAATAAGCTTGAGTAGCCAAAGGTTCCACAGCGTAATCATCAGTAAATCCTCTAATGTAGTCTTGGTATTTATGGAGAAATGTGCGATAATGGAGTAAGACGTGTCGACTCTTATACAAAAATTCTCTGCGGTCTAAGGTTTCTTTGTAACTTAAGTTCGTTTTGGGCTTCTTGATCCTATTGAAGACTAATTTCTTGGTGAACTTGGTTGATTTCCACTTTCTCAACATGGGAGAGAAATCTCAGAGATTCAGGTCTGTGTAAATTTTTTGACAGAAACCTAAAAGCGCTATTCTGTTTCCTAAATGCGCTGCAGAAATAGGTATATGCGCTGGAGAAAGAATCAAATGCGCTGTAGAATACCTTGAATGCGCAGAAACAGAGCACAGATGCGCTAAAATAGTTTCCTTAAATGTGCTAAAAGATGACTCAGATGCGCTGAAACAGCCAGTGGATGCGCCAGAACAGAGTTTATATGCACTGCAGTTTTTCCTAGATGCGCTAAAACAGTTTCCTAAAAATAGTTTTTGACCAGTTTTGAAAATTCAGCCGAATTTTTTCATGTTCGTTTTGGATGATCCTTTATCTGAATTAATGTTCTTGAAAACACAGCAAACAGTCTGATTTAAGTTGATCGTAACCAAGCACAGAATAAGACAAGCACAACCTAGGTTAGGCCAGGACAATATCCGCTAGATTCCACGTAACCGCATATCTGTAGCGTGTGAATTTAGAAGCTTGGCTGCACGGGCTCCCCCTTACAGTGCACTCTCTTCTCAGGCCAACCAAGCTTCCAACCCCCATGAAACTCCCATGGCAAGCTGATCACCTCTACTACAAACTGCGAAAGTGTGGATGCCTTCACACCGACCGGTGCTGCGCTAGCAAATAGAAGGATTTTGGCTTACTACACAAGAGTTTTTAGTTCGGGACCCCCGTTCGAGTGGCCATACATGGGGCAAGAGAATAATCACCATTAAGGTGGCACTCCAGCCTGAAGAGGTTAAGCTCAACAGGGTTTAAGGGAGTACTACTCTGTCCGTATGACACATCCGCACAAGCAACCTTTGGTTTTCCCTTAAGATTTACATTTATATACCGGTTGGGGGTAGCTTGGCCTTAGCTCCATTGCCAGTTTGAGTCGCGTTGGGGTGATGAAATCCCCAGGCAGGCCCAATTTCTAGAGTCAATAACCGTTTCTCTTACACCTAGGATCGCACAAGTGCGCAAGGGGAGAGGATACTTTGATTATCAAGTCGGGGTTACACAGGGAAAAGTGGGTCTGGTTTTCTGATCACCTAGTTTGCATAGGGTGAGAGCATAATCACCTACCACTTTCAAACACAGTCAATAAGAGTAGACATATTCATTTTAGGAGCACCAAAATAAAAAATGATTTAATCTAAGTGAAGATTTTGCTTCACAACAGACATGGGGTTCATTTTAACTGCATGATAAAGGTGTGGTGGCTACCCTAGATTGATTCATTTTAAATCCAGCGAGAAAGAAAGAAAGAAATTCTGTCTGCGGAAGGCGTCAGACTCAGAATTTGTGTTACAATCCAGATGCGCAACTCTGTCACTCAAATGCGCTAAAACAGAACCCAGATGCGCCACTCTGTTACTCAGATGCGCGAAAACAGAACCTATATGTGCTATAACAGAATCTAAATGCACAATAACATAAATCTATATGCGCAATAACAGAATCTAGGTGTGCAACTCTGTCACTCAGATGCGCTAAAACAGAACCTATATGCGCTAATCTAAATGCAAAAAAAAAAAAATTAATTTTTCTGAAACATATTTGAATGCGCTAAATGATGTCCTAAATGTGGTAAATAAACTCCTATATGCTCTGCAGAAATTCCCGAATGCGCCACTCTGTTTCCTAGATGTGCTGCAGAAATGCCCAGATGCGCCGAAACAGTTTTCAGATGCACCGAAATACCTGCAAAATAAAAAAATTTGAATCTTCCAGATGCGCTCTTGGATGTCAGAAAACCTGCAAGAAAAACCTGCAATAGAGAAGTATAAAATAGGGGCATGTGCCCCAAGGTGGGCGCCATTTAATGTGTGGTCAAAAATAATATGCGTAAATGAATTGAAATAAAATACTATTTAAGCACACCGATAAGACATTATATCAAAACAGAATATAAAAAAGTAAATAATGCAAACTCAGTATTCTGCTTCAATTATCGTCCTATCGTCCTCTATCTTCAGTGTTTTTGTCGATTCCATCTTTTGTTCTCAGATTGTAGGCTAGGCTCAACAAACTGTCTTCCTAAAGAACGAGATTCAAAAGTGATGTTTGATGCAAGATTTAAGCTATGATATGGAATAAGACTAATATGCTTGAAATAACCATGATGCTATGATAAATGAATACTAAATGAATTAAATGCATGAACTCTAATTAATTGCCTATTATCAATGCTTGGATTCACACAGGTATTTATAGAGTTTTTCGAAAGATTTTGATTGGTTGTCTTGATTAACGGTTGTGATAATTCCTGGCAGATCGAATGGCTGAAGAAGGATGAAATTGAAGAGAAAATAGAAGAAACCTAAAAACAAGATTTTTCTATTTTTATGAAAGAGGAAAAGATAAGAAGATAAGAAATCATCTTTCTTTAAAAGAATAAAAGATTTAAAAGCTGATAAATAATGAATTAAAAATTCAATTATTTATTTGTGGATGAAATTCAGCTTTTTCTTAATTAAATGAAATATTTAATTAAGTTTTTAAAGCAGAAGAAAGTTTGTGATAAGAATAAAGCTTTAATTAGGTTTTTGAAGAAAGCAGAAGATCTCATATTTAAATAAAATATTTAATTATGATATGAGAAGAAAACAGAAGATAATAAAATATCTAGTTGTATTTTTAGAAAGAAAGCATAAGATATTTAATTAAATAAGATTTATTTAATTAAATCACATTTATGAAATTAATTAAATGAAACATTTAATTAATTAGAAGAAGAAATTAAAATAGAAGAAAGAGAAATATTTAAACTTAATTAAATCAAAAGATTTAATTTAAATTCAAACAATGATAATTAATTTAAATAAATAAAATGTATTTATTTAATTAATTAAGTGGACATATGAAAATAATTAAATAAAATAAATTTATTTAATTACAAAGAAGAATAAGATGAATGAACAATATAATTAAATTAATTAAATTTAATCATATGTAGAGGACTTTAGAAAACTAATTAAATAATAAATATTTAATTAATTGTCAGGATTATAGACATGACCATTTTATATCTGTCTGAGAAAGATTACCATAAAAGCTTATGATGATGAAGAAAGAGCATCCAAGGGTCTAATCATGCTGCCAATCAAGAGTGGGCCCTATTATAAAGAATACTTTTGTCAAGTACTGACGTGATCTTGCATATAACATCTTGTTGGGTCATCCTTGGATCCACGAAATGCAAGCTGTCCCATCAACCTATCATCAATGTCTTAAGTTTCCTTATGATGGATAGGAAATCATGATACCTGCTGATAATTCCAATATTCAAACTTGTGCCAACATAAAAGCCAGTCAAGATACTTTGATCCCTAACAATCGAGAAGCTCATGCTAGGACTTCTCTAAAGATTGACACACAAATCAGTCAATTGACCAATAGTTTTGACAAAAAGATGAAATTCAAGGATCATGGAGTTGGAGAATACTCTCTTTGTCTTGCCAATTTACTTACATCACCTCGATCACATGGACAACCGTCTATCAGGGAACATCAAATATCAACAGCATCAACATCAAAGCAAACACCAATAGAGCCAATCACAAAATTTAATGGACAATTCATCAAAGAAAAATTCCCCATGGAAAATCCTGAGGATACAGAAATTCTAAACTGGCTCTATAAAGATGAAGATGAAGCAGTCTCTAATGTCAAATTACCCACGGACAAATATGGAAAAGGGTATTCAATCATGCAGAAGATGGGCTATGATAAAGGTCCTATCAGAAAAAGGAAAGGAGTAGTTGAACCTATTCACCTCTGCGGACTCGCTGCAAAAGAGAGAACCGGATTGGGTTATGATACTCACTCTAAAGAAAGCACATCCAAACAACTGCATGGCACTGTCTTCGCATTGCAAGAAGGCTCAAACTCACGAGAAACATGTTTGGAAACAATTCAGAACTTCTTGGACAACAATTCTGACACAGACTCTGCTGAATACAAATGGAACACCATTTACAATAATGAGTTCTGGAGGGACAAAGAGGTTGATGTAATACACCAGTACGCCCCAACTCTAATTGAAGGTCAAGGTTAGGGTCCCAACCGCAAGAATCTGAACCACAAATTGACTATGATTCTAGTGGGGCTGAGTCATATCTAAACAAACAAGACTATCATGAGGACAGTATCATCATTGACCCACCTCATACCTCGGATCCTACCAACCACTCCGTTATGACTATAACCATAGCCGATTTCACACAACCTGACGATCTACTATCTTTAATTTATCCTGATCTCATTGATTGGGATTCAACCGAACCGATTGACATACCCATGTTTCCAAGTGACGAAGATATCATAAACTTCCTTTTTGTAGAGGATATAAATGATTGTTTCACCGACGATTTTCGACATAGAGTTTTTGATCAGGAGAGTGTCAAGCCTCCTAGCTGCAAAAGTAAAAATAAGAAAGACTTCTGACAAACCTCTTTGAGGCACCAGACAATGGGAATCTTGACACTCTCCCAGAGCACTACCATGAGCGATCGCCTATTTTTATTGAGCCTACAAATGCTGTCAATCTTGAGACTTCTGACAAACCAATAATTTTATAGTTAGCTGCATCAATAATAGAGAAAGAAATACCAGAGTTCATGGAATTCCTGAAAGAAAATCAAATAAATTTTGTGTGGTCTTACGTTGACATGCCTGGTCTTGATCCTGATCCTATCATGCATCACTTGTCTATCAAACCAGGGGCCAAGCCGGTGAAACAAAAACTCAGAAAGATGCACCCTCATGTTGCATTATTGGTTAAGGAAGAACTGAGAAAACTCCTTGATGTGGGCTTCATAAGACCAATTGAATATGCAAAATGGATCTCCAACATTGTTCATGTATCCAAGCCAGATAAAACTATGAGAATATGCACATATTTCAGAGATCTTAATAAAGCATGTCCTAAGGATGACTTCCCACTGCCAAACATTGACACCATAGTTGATCTGACAGCTCTGGCCATGCCATGTATTCATTAATGGATGGTTTTTCTGGCTATAACCAAATCAAGATTGCACCTGAAGATCAGGAGAAAACAGGGTTCACATGTCCATGGGGAACTTATTGTTGGAACGTCATGCCTTTTGGTCTACCTACCAAAGAGCCATGACTACAATCTTTCATGACATGATGCATATCTTCATGGAAGATTATGTAGATGACATATTGGAAAAATCATACACCAGAGAAGGACATCTTGAAATATTATCCAAAATATTTGCAAGATTAGAGAAATTCAAAGTTCGTCTCAACCCTAAGAAATGTGTTTTTGGGGTCAAATCTAGAAAACTCTTGGGGTACATTGTTTCAGAAAAAGGAATTGAAGTAGATCCTGCAAAAGTATAGGCAATTATGGAAATGCCTCCACCAAAGAACATCACTCAGTTGAGATCACTGCAGGGATGACTGCAGTCTATACGAAGGTTCATTGCACAATTGGCCGACAAAAGTTTACCTTTCACACATCTACTGCATAAGAACGTTCCTTTCAAGTGGGATGACAAATGTGAATTGGCCTTTCAACAAATCAAGCAGTATTTAATGACTCCACCAGTTCTCATACCACCAAATCCAAACAAACCCCTAATCTTATACATTGCTGCAACATAAACATCTCTAGGGGCACTGCTAGTGCAAGAAGACTCTACAGGAAAGGAACGTGCAATCTACTACATCAGTAGAACACTAACAAGTCATGAACTCAACTACACTTCTATTGAGAAGGCTTGTATGGTAGTAGTCTTTACTTCACAGAAGTTTTGGCATTACATGTTAACCCATACAATCAATCTGGTTTCAAAGATTGATCCACTCAAATATTTACTAAGCAAAGCATCATTGACAGGAAGGTTAGCAAAATGGGTAATGATTCTGAGTGAGTTTGACATTCATTATGTTGATCGCAAGGCAATCAAAGGACAAGTTATCGTTGATCAATTAGCTGAAGCACCACTACAAGCAGATCATCCCCTACACATTGAATTTCCAGATGTTGATGTCTTTACTGCAGAATCTAAACAACCGTGGTCCTTATATTTTGATGGTTCTTTCACTCAACATGGATCGGGGGCAGGCATACTTTTTGTCACCCCTCAGGGACACACAATTCCTCGATCATATAGGCTGATGTTTCCATGCACCAACAACATAGCCGAATATGAAGCATTAATCACCAAACTCAAAATAGCACTGAAACGGAGAATTATAGAATTACAAGTGTATGGCGACTCACAGTTGGTCATTTATCAGATCAATGATGATTATCAAACCAAAGATGAGAAATTGTTACCATATAAAAAGATGGTTGATGACTTCAAGAAATATTTTGTGGACATAAAATTCACACAAATTCCAAGGCTTGATAATAAAGCAGCTGACGCCATGGCTACGATCGCATCATTGTTACAACTCCCAGAAACTCAAAATCATTATGAATTTATGGTGGAACAATCATTTACACCCGCTTATAATACACCTAAAAGCCAAATCATTTGCCACTTGGTAGGATCCGATTCACCTTGGTATGGAAAATTTATGCCTACCTCAAAGACGATATCTTACCACCTGATCTATCTCGTAACCAAAAATGCAATTTTATCCGCCAATCTGCTCACTACACTCTTATCGCTGACCTCCTTTATTGTCGTGGTCTTGATGGTACTTTACTCGATGTCTTGAACGTGAAGAATCTGACAAAGCTTTACAAGAAGTTCATGGTGGCATCTATGGTACTCATTCGAGTGGACTGACCTTATCCAAAAAATTGATTAGAATGGGTTACTACTGGCCTACAATGGAGAGGGAATCATTCACTTTTGTGAAAACATGCTCAAAATGTTAGATTCATGGGAATCTCGTTCATGCTCCTGCACAGGAACTTCAACCATTCACACCAACCTGGCCATTTTCTCAATGGGGGTTAGATCTAGTGGGCAAGATTCATCCTTCTTCATCGAATGGACATAAGTTCATCATCACCGCTACAGAATATTTTACCAAGTGGATTGAGGCAGTCCCTCTTACTAAAGTTACCGGCAAACAAATATCATCATTCATACTCAACTATATTATTTGTCGGTATGGCATTCTCAAGTCCATTATTACAGATAATGGACTTCCATTCAAAAATCAGGATGTTGATGAACTTTGTGAGAGATTTCACATTCAGCATAGATATTCAACACCTTACTATCCACAAGGGAATGGCCAAGTAGAGGCCTCAAATAAAACAATATTGAAAATCTTGAAGAAGACTATGAATGATTCAAGGAAGGATTGGCACGTTCAACTCAATCCCAACTTATGGGCCTACAGAACTAGTATCCGCACACCACAGGAGCAACACCATTCGCTCTTGTCTATGGAGCAGAAGCCATACTACCTTTAGAAGTTGAGATTCCCTCACTCAAAGTATCATTCAAAGGCCTTACAATAGATGATGAATACAGAGTTCCCGACTCCAAGAATTGGAACTCCTAGATGAAAAGAGACAAAGAGCAGTGATCATCTAAAAGCATATCAACAGATGATGTCTCGTAGCTATAATCACAAAGTAAAGCCACGTACCTTTCAGGTGGGTGATCTTGTTCTGAAAGAGAACCCACGAAATCAGCAAGACAGAGAAAAGAAAGGAAAGTTTGAACCAAATTGGCTAGGTCCTTATGTGGTTATCGCAGTCTATGGTTCAGGAGCCTACAAGCTATCAATGCCAGAAGGGGACCTGTTTGATGAACCTATCAATAGCATGCACTTGAAAAAGTATTATGTCTAAAGCGGTTATCAAAAATTAAAAAAAAAAAAGCAGAAAAAAGACACGAAGAAATCCAAAAAAAAAAAGAAATAGTCCAAAAAATGGTTACCTTGGTGAAAACCTAGCAAATAGGCACCTCCGTAACAAAAAAACGGGGTCATAGGGTGAAAACCTGGTGACAGGCAGTTTATTGACAAGAAAAATGCAATAAAAACAAATAGTGAAAATCTGGCAAACAGACGCTATTTGAAGCTCTCCATCTATTAGTTCATGTTCTGCACGTAACTTTTCAGCCTTTTTTTTCAAGCATCTTTTCCATCATCTTAGGGCCACACCAGCATCATGCTATCATTTGCCTCGAGCGATAATGTCTTACCATGGCTTGATTATTGTACGTATTCATTTCAGCAAGTTGTGTCAATACCAAGGGCAAAAGATACTGGGGGCAATCAACTTTCAAGTTTTACCAAAACAGTGAGACAATGACATTGAAGCCAATCATGCAAAACAAAACAACCAAATCAAGCTAAAACATCCAATCATTGATCCATATCACAGTAGCTTTCAGTTGCGTACCTTATCATGACTCATATCGGGATGATCTATAATCTGAATAATGTTTGGAATCACAGTATTTCATTTTTTATGAGCAATGGTTGTTTAATTTTCGATATCATTTCTCTGGAGCATACTCGATAATGTACTGAACTAGAGTGGCAAGGAAAGAGGATGATTTTTCTTTGTCTGTTGTATTGAGGTTAACTATCCATCTATTGCAAGTATGTCGCGAGACATGATTTTCCAAAGTTTATCATTGATGACAGTTCCAAATTTGCATCAGATGGTGGTTAGTCTTTGTCTATTCACACAAAAAATGCTCAGGTCATCTTGGTTCAATTATACTTAGATGCTTGTGTTCACTTGCTATATCAAAAATCATGAAAGTTGTACTCAGGCCATCATTGGTGCTAATTTCCCCTCCGATGCTTTTACACACTTCCAACAGCTTCAAACGCTCTATGATGATTTAAGCAGGCTCGCCAAAAGGCTCAACAAAATGGTCGGTTTCATTTAGTTGCACTTCATTTTAGGTCATTGTACATAACTGCATATTGGATTTGCATCAGAGTTTTGAAAGGCCAATGGTTGTCATATTTCTTTGGACTATTTGTGGAGGACAATGCAAACATTTGTTTCATTATCATTTTATCATCATTTCATTAGCCTTATCATTTTATCATTGCATTTTCATTATCATTTCATCATCATTTCATTAGCATTATCATTTTACCATTGCATTTTCATTATCATTTCATCATTATTTCATTAGCATTATCATTTTATCATTGCATTTTCATTATCATTTCATCGTCATTTCACCATTTCATTATCATTATCATTATTATTTCATTGTCATTTCATTTTCATTATCATTTCATCATCATTTCATTAGCATTATCATTTTATCATTGCATTTTCATTATCATTTCATCGTCATTTCACCATTTCATTATCATTATCATTTCATTATCATTATTATTTCATTGTCATTTCATTTCATTATCATTTCATTATCATTATCATTTCATTACATTTATCATTCATTCCCATTATCATTACATTGTCATCATTTCATCATTTCATTATCATTATCATTTATGGCACCATCATTCATTTCATTATCATTATCAAAGCATATCATTTCACTATCATTATCATTCATTTCATCTCATTTTATTATCATTATCATCATTTATTCCATCTCAGCATCGTTATCATTATCATCACATTATTTATCACATCATTATCATTCATTTCATTATCATTATCAAAGCCTATCATTTCACTATCATTATCATTCATTTTATCATATCATCTCATTATCATCATTTATTTCATCTCAGTATCATTATTTCATCACATCATATCATTACATTTTCATTATCATTATACATCCATTATTATTCATTTCATTTATCATGTCATTTTTTTACAAATCGTTATATTTCATCATATCATATCATTTTATCATACAAAATTTATAATGCATCCCATAAAAACAACATTCATTTTTATTATCATCTTACATTTGAAAACCTGCATAACATCACATATTACATTTTCCATGGTATATATTCATAATCATTTCATACATACATCCACCTACATGACATCATTAGTACACATTATCAAATCATCATCATCATAATAAATACATCCTAATCAACTCATCCTGCATATCATGTTAGTCATCAGATCATTTAAATGCATACCAAAATTCATAAACACATGAAAATAAATGCATATCACATTACCATCTCAAAAATGCACATCACATCATCAAAAATAATCATCACCACTGCATATCATCACTCATCAAAAATGATACAAATGTCCAAATGTCCAATAAATGTCCAAAGCGAAATACATTAGATATGATCAAAAATCTGTATACATGCTCCAAAAATGGTACACATATGTGCACTATGTCTACTAACTGGTCGATGCTCCTGATGGAACTGGTCCAGAAGGAGGTGGCATGCCACTGGTGCCTGTGTCTGGATCCTGCCAAGGCCTAGTCACTCCCATGCTCTGTGTATGTGTTTGTGATCTACTCCTCGTCCTACTATGATATCACGGGTATGGCTCTCTACGCTCTGGAGGACACAGCTCCTCGTACTTGACCCTGTAATACTCAGCCTCCCTAGCCATCTCCATGCCCTCTGCAATGGCATCCCGCAGTGACGCACTCTCTACAGTGCCCATCAGTCTCTGAGCAACGCCCTCAACCTCTACTGCCTACCGTTTAAATGCATCTCTCTCTGTCATCACCTGGGCTAACTATGAGTCTGGGGCAGGTGCATGTTCCTATGCCTGTGCTTGTGCCTATGCCAGTTGTGCCTGTAGCTATACGATAAATGCCTGTGCCTACACCAGCTGACTCTGTAACTATCCCTGTTGTCCCTGTAGTGTTTGAACCTGGGCCTGAAGCGCGGCTATCTGTCCCTGTTGAGAGGAGGATGTCATCTGGATCATTGTCCGTCGTCCTATCCTTGTCCTCGGCTGCCGCATGATCTAGACACCCCTCAGAATATCTAGCCTCGACCTCCCCAGCACCTGTCCCTCCTCCCTGCCATCATCTCCATCATCATCATTTGAACTCTCCTCATCTCTGCTCTCCACCTCCTCTCCTCCAACTGCTCCCTGCTCGCCGCCAGCCACATCATCCTGTCTCACTACCCCTAGCTGTGGTGCTACCAGAATGGGTGTTGGCTCATCAGGACTGGTAAACCGTGGAAAAGGATGTGTATGGTAATATAGCGAATACTCATCAGACATGCCCACATCAATAATTTCTCACCTGTCATCCCATGCCTCAGGCGCTAATGACTGGAACTCTGTATACACTATCTGATAAGAAATACATGGCCCCCATCCGGCCTCATCTCTGCTCCGGGCGTAATGTGCAACCCCCTGTGGCATCCCCTGCGTAAATCCAAACTGTCTTTGCACCCGCAATGCCAGAAACCTCTCAAGAATAAAGGGAGTCCTCCCTATCAGAAACCGAGGAATGCATACATACAGCATCTCTATATCATCTGTAGCCCATGGCTCGCAATCAAGATATGGTCACCATACAACTGTATCCATATCATCTAGTAGTCGCCTCCAATAATCCACCTTGCCCAGCTTGGGCTGGGTAAGGAACATAGCATATATATATATAGGGCCTACCTGGTGGCCTAACTCTAGGGCACGCCGGTCTCGTCATAGCAAGATGCTCCCATGCCCAAATCTGCAGCTATGTCACCCCACAAGACAAACTAGAAGAACCCCTGTATACTACCTGATGCAATTCATGATAAAGATGTACTAACATGCAACTCCCCCAGGCATACCTCCGTGGCTGTAGCAGCATCTGCTCCAGAATCCTATCCCATCCCACTGATAATCCCTTTGCCCGATGATCCGGACAAAGGAGACCTCCAATGAATGCACCCAAAACTATAGGCAAGGCTGGATATCCTCGAAAGTCAGCCCATGGTACCCAGTACCCAGCTATCTGTGCATCACCGTACACTCTCCTCAAAGCATATGTACCCCCAAGCTCCTTGTGATCATAATACACAGGGGCACCAACCACGGGGATACCTAATATCCTATATACGTCCTCAGGAGTCACCGTCACCTCACCAGTCGGCATATGAAAGGTGTTGTGCTCCAAATGCCATCGCTCTGCCAGTGTCGTCAACAATCCTCTGTTGACCTGAATCGACGGCATTGCCAATAAGGATCTCAAACCATATGTCTCTATCAAAGCTATGTCAGTAGGTGTCAACTCAGGGATCCTATCCCATCTTGCTGAGTGTCGCTCTCTAATCTGGAAGTTTTTGAAAACCTCTTATTTTCATCACAAGGATAATTTATCAGAATCATACCAATCATTCAATCAAAATCAATTAGACTCATATCTATCAGTGACCTATATCAAGTGACCTATATCAGTGAACTATATCAGTGACTCGTATCAATGACTCATGTAAATGCATCAAATCAACGACCCATATCACACAATCAATCCTATCAAGAAAACCAATACACAATCTATCTAGTTGGCTATCATATCAAATCTTCTCTACGATCAATTACTATTTGTTTTCTATCGCAGAAAGCAAATTTATCAAAAGTCATATCAATCATTTATCTCACATTTACTCTTTGCTTTCTACTCTAGGAAGCAAAGTTATCATTTCAATCTACTCTTTGTTTTTCATTTATGGGAAGTAAAGTTATCAATTACTCTTTGTTTTCTACTCTAGCAAACAAAGTTATCAATTAATCATTCAATTATTCTATCATTTCTATCCATATCAGCATGATGATATGACAATTTACCTATCTATTGACTAAGAAAGCAATATAAATCATCATTTTTGCTTCACTATCATCAAAACATCAAATTCTGCCTATTTTTACCATATGCGCTACTCTGTGGACTCTATGTGCTAAAACCCATATGCGCCGTTCTTTTCACAGGATGCGCTAAAACCCATATGCGTCGTTCTTTTCACTGGATGTGCTCAAACAGATCCCCTATGCGCGTTTCCCTATATGTGCAACTTTAATCTACCTAAGCGCGACTCTAATCATTGGATGCACGTTTTTACTCTATGCGCCGTTGTTTACCCTAAAAGTGCTTTACTCCTAAATTTTTCTATCACGCCCTATATGCGCGTTTGTTTTCATCCTAAGTGCTAAACTCGTTTTTTCCTAAATCTTCAAAATTTATCCTATATGCGCGTCTGTTTTTACCCTAAGCACCACTGTTTTTATCGAAAGCGGGCAAACTCGTCTAAAAGCGGTCAAACGTCATTTTTCAAAATAAAATCCGTGGAAAAACAAAATTTTTTGATTCAAACGTAAAAATTCGAAAGCACAGGTGGTTAGATCGACTCACCGGTGGTTTGTATGCTGCTGGCCTCTGGTATCGGCGAGATCTCTCAAATCGGTGGCGATGATAAGGAATCTCCATGTCGCGATGTCACTCTCAGAGCTATAGTATTCACCAAGTTAAAAAGTGCAAATGACTTGTCTTTTTCAACTTTTCTACCTTTTAAAGGTCAAACAAGGGTAAGTTTGTTGCCTTTTTTACTTTATTTTCAAACTGGGACATTCTATTTCATCATTTTTCGAGAGCTAAATCACTCTCTCTCTCTCATCCGCATTTACCTCCTGAGGGGGCATCATCAGCAGAAATATCAAAAGCATATCAGGATAAAAATTTTATTTTCTTTGAAGCAATCTGTTTTACACATCACTTCAAAGAGGGGCAAAATGTATACGTCTAAAAATGGTCATGATTAAGCTTGTTAATTAATTAAATAAAATTTATTTAATTAATTCTCTTGAAGTCATCTACATATAAATAAATTTAATTATTTATTTATATCATTCATTTTCTAATTTTTCTACCTTAATTAAATAAATAATTTTATTTAATTATTGACATTTCCACCTTCCGCTTAATTAAATTAAATAAATTTTTATAATTTATTTATATTTGGTTATTGTACTATTCTAAAGTTTGAATATTTTGAATATTTAAATAATGGAATATTCTCTTCATTCTCAAATTAAAATATTAAATATTTAATTTAATATTTTCCATCTCACCCTAATTCATTTCTAAAACATAATTAAATATGATTTATTTAATTATGCGAGTTTCCATATTCATCTTCACTTACAAATTAAATAAATTTAATTTGTTTAATTCTAACTCATGCTAATCTCATCCTTCGAAATGGAAATTTCCCTTCGGATCTCAATGACGAAAATTGAAGGAAAAGGGAAACATTCCATCTCCCTCTCCACTTTCGAAAATCTTCCACCGTCCATTCGAACAAGCTTAATCTGGGTCGTTGATCGAATCAGCCAATCGAATCCTCTCAAAAACTCTATAAATGCCGGTGCAAATCCAAGCTTTAGTTACTTACGCATGCATACACCTACACCTACACCTACACGTACCTACGCATACACGCAAATCAGCTTATGCATTCACATCATTTTCAGCATCACAGCCATACTTTCATCCTAGCATCTTAGCATAGCTTTGCATTTAGCATAATATGCATTTTAAATTCTCGTTCTTTAGCTGTCCTTTTGTTGAGCTTGATCTGCTAATCTGAGAGCCATTTGAAACAACAAACGCTGGAGTTAGAGGAAGATAAGACGATTTCGGGGAAGCTACTGTCATGGTTTGCTTATTTTGTTTCTTTTTCAGCTTTCTTGATTTAATGTTTTATTATTATGTGTTTGAATTTCATATACATTGATACATTTTTCACTCACACATATGTAATCAAGTAAACCAGAAGATTTGTGATGACTGGAGTAAAATGAAACACAATGTTGTTTACCATATATACAATGTTCACAAAACTCGAATTCGAGGTTACAATCATCAAGCCCTTCAACCAGGTTTTTATTTTTCAAATTTTTTAAACCTTTTTCACCAATGTGGCCAAGCCTATAATGCCAGAGCATAGTCTTTTCTGCTAGAAGTTTAACTTCCATAGAATTTTCACTATCAGGAACTTTTTCCTCCTTTTCTCCATGAGTAGCCTTTGTGACTTTGCAGACATCTATTGCATTGCATAACATGCATCTAGCTTATACAAGGTACCAACACGAACTTTCACAAAGTACCCATCGAGCTCTAGTCATCTTGCAGCCATTTCCGTGAGAACGTGATCGCTCTCCAACATCGCTCAACTTACTAATGTAAAGTAGATTTCCTTGTTGCACCGTATATGCACATCACATCTTCACCTTCCATCCTGTGAACCGAACCGACTCTTCCACGACCGACTATTTCATAGATGAATCACTTGCCAAATACACCCTTCCACCATCGTGATTTTTTCTATACTTAGTGAACTAGCGCCCCATGGGAGATGTCATGTGAAAGATTCTCCGTAATCAACGCCCGCACATCATCCGACCCCTGCAGCCAAGGTCAATGAAAGCATTCAAGATCACTTAAGAAGAATCATTAATAAAATAATTCTTCTTCTTTTTCTCCTCCTTTACAATCCTTTTGGACACAGACTAGCGTTTTACACCTAAATACTTCACCTTGACTTCTTGCCGTGAGACTTTGATCTCCTTCGATTTTTGATTTGGACTTTGTCCTTCTTCTGCCTTTTTCTTTCAATCTTCCTCTAACAAAGAAGAGCCTCCTTCGCCATCTCGTAAGATTTTCCCATCTCTTCCGATAACAAAGAAGCAACAACATCTTCCATCTTAAAAGTGGATGTCAGACTCCCACAGCCATCAATCCCAAGAATCTAGCAAAAGAACATGGGGTCAATAGCATACAACGATCTTCTTCATCACACCACACCCACATATGCTAACTGAGCAATCAGCATGTTGAAAGCATTCAAATGATCAGCAATAGATGCTCCTTCCTGCATTTTCAAAGAGTACAACTTCTTCCTCAAGAACAACTTATTCACCAAGGACTTGCCCTGATAAATAGCTCCTAGTCTTTTCCACAAAGAGGATGATGTATTTTCTTCATGAACATTTAGAAGAACAAATTTCGCCAATGTAGCCTTATTTCCCTTTGATTTTTTGGATCTACAAGGTCCAATCCTCTTGCTTCATTCCTGTAGGGTTTCATTCCAGACACAGCAAGCCAAAGATCATGGTCAACTAATAGATCTTCCATTTTAAGTTTCCACAACTCAAAATTGCTGCCATTGAATTTCTCAATTTCAATCTTTCCTGGCGTGCTTGCCATCTTAATCTATAATTTGAATTACCAGAATTCTACAAGACTCCCACTGAACATAACTGACTCCAAAAACCCAATGTACCCACAAGGATAACACAATTGGCTAGGCTCTAATACCACTTGTAAGGAAAGCTTAGGTGCGAAACAAACTCTCCTAACATCAAAACCTCAGGGAAGAATGTAGATATGACTTTAAATTTTTGCAATTACAGTTCATTAAGATACACTTGAAAGAAATAATAGAACAAAGAAATGAACATACACAATTGGACACTAGTTTTGCATGGGAAAACCCTTACGGGAGAAAAACCCACCACACCAAGAAAAGCCTCTTTGTATTACAGTAAACAAAAATTACATACAGAGTACAAACTTCACTTTCTCATGTCAATTTACAATAGCAACATTCCCTAATCAAACTTGTAAATAATAGCTTCCAAAAAACATACATAGAATTCACTCAGATCAAATCGTGTTCAATCGAGCAAAATTTCGTTCTCACACTGTTCAACGTCATCCGCCATTGCCAGAGCATAATCGTTTTCCTCACAATCTATTCATCTTCCACACAAGAACGGTTGCAATAGTCCAACTGCTAACGATTTACATTTCACTTCTCTGATTGGTCGAAAACAAACCACATAGGATAGTCATTCGGTCAAGGTGTTCAAACTGTGTCACATGTCGATGAGACACTAGGTCCTGTCTCCTTGATGCCACAATGCCTGACTGTCGTTATCAACAAGAGCTCATATCGAAATCATATCCGTCGGCAAGAGGAAATCCATCAGTAAGAGTTCTCGCCGAAGTTGCATACCCATCGGTGAGACTACAACCATCGGCAGGAGAACATACCGAATGTACCAGCCTGTTGGTCGTTCCTTGTCGTTCCTACCATGACACATGTTCACCGCTTGTGCAATTCTAGAGAATCAAGATGGAATCTACAATATTCCCAACAAGCCTCCTGGAATTCCAAGTGGTCCACATTCGTCAGCGAGACAAACAATACCGCTAAGACTTCACATCGATGTTCAACTCGTGTAGCTCTATCGGCAAGAGCATCGCTATCGATGAGACATCATACCGAATGCACATCTGTCAGTGAGACTAACAGTATCGACAAGAGCTCATATCAAACACAGACGGTCAGTGAGAGAAACGCTATCCCCAAAGTTCATACCAAATACACAACTGTCGGTGAGAGAAACATCCATCAGTTAGACTCTTATCGAGCCTTCATGTCACCCCAAAGACATTCTTATGTAAGATCGTATGTGAGACATATTCTATCGGAATGATTCATTATGAATGTTCATGCCTCTCCCTAATGTCACTCGTTGCCATGAGTCTCCCCGATAACCACTAGAAACCAACCTATCAGCAAGAGGTCTGCCTGGGCAGAAAGAGTTAGAACTTTCATAGCGATCGAAATGTCTTGCTGATGACTACAGTCGACAAGACAGAAACAAAGTCTCGTCAATCTGAGCACTTTAGAAGTTTAGAACACAACTGCTAGTCGGTAAGACACTAAGAGGGTCTCACCAACTTTTCCCTTACAGGAGTTTCATGTCAATAAGTTTGAGGCACGTTTTCCAACAAAAATCACTTCTTAGACACCAATATTAATAGTCTTTCCAACTCGAAGAGAATGTCATAAATATGTTCCACAAACAAGGAAATTGCAGTAGAGTAAATTTTAAGAGTCACAAAGAGACATTTATAGAAACCAATGAGGATTTTACATGTAACACAAAATATCCTGTGTATTCTTTGAAATCAAAATACCTGGTAGTTGTTGGTCATCCATCATTTTTATATTTTGGTCTATTGCATCGACCTAAACATGCAAAAATTAAGCATTTACAATCTAGTACAATCGATATGCAACATATCCAATAAATATTGCAAGAATCTAGTACAATCAATATGTAGTATACATTGCAATAGTCTATCAAGAAAGTACCAAGGAATACCAAGTCTAATGTTTTTTTACCAATAGAAATGCAGTTACAAGGACTACATATGAAAGTAAAGAACTTACTGAAGCACATATGGTATTTTCACCAGTTACTTCACAATTCCAAAGGACCTGTAGCACATGAATGAAAAACTTATGCAATTAATCCAATTTTTTATTGGTATAAAAATTAAAAGCCAGACTTGCTCAAAATAAAAGCCACCAGAAAAATTCTATTATAGTTACATACCTTTATATCTTAGGTTTTCCTTTATGTTGTTTAATAATTGCTTACCTACATATAAATAAGTAAAAGTATTTCATTTTTCAAAATTAGAATAAAATGTACTTTGTTTATACTTTATAAGCAGAGACTTCATTGGAGAAAAACAGGAATTGAGAATGTTAGGTCCATTGGAAGTCAGTTATACTATAGCTCCAGAGCTCATTAAACTCCAGAAATCCCCAAATGTAGCTATCATTGATGTCAGGGATGAGGAAAGGAAATTTGATGGCCACATAGCAAGTTCCCTCCACTATGCAAATGAAGCATTCTATGAACAAATCCTAGATCTCTTGCAAAAGACAAAGGAAAAAGATACTTTTTTCTTTCATTGTTCCTTAAGCAAGGTACATGGGCCCTCTTGTGATCATATGCTTGCTTAAAATTTATCAGAAAATCCCTTGACGGGATCATCAAGCATTCAGAAGATTCTTATTCTTGAAAGAGGATTTAATGGATGGCAAGCTACAGGGAATCCAATTTTTCAATGCAAAGAGTTAATATGTAAAAGTCACAAGTAATGGTCCTATTCATTCCATGTAGTTGGCTGCAATTACTGCTGGATCCAATGGGAAACTTTTCTATAAATAATATGTTGCATACAAATTTGAGAATGAACCTACATAAACATTAAGCAATAATGTAATCTAGGAGATATGAGGTATTTTGAATGGAATATGAAATAATCTTGATTCTTGACAAGCTTCTACAACTTCTATATGAGACAAGCTTTAAGCCTAAACGAATAGTTATGCATGATGGTTCAAATGCTTGCTTAGGTGTAAAATTGGATTACTGAACAAAGTTACACTAAAGGTACAATGTTGCATTGTGCAATAGATTGAGCCTAAAATAAATAGACCAAAACTGCTAGTATTTCCTTACATAATCAAATAAATGAATAAATCATTCACTATCCCCTCATACCACTGAATATATTATAGCATTCTCAAAAAGGGTTCATTGATGTCCCACAAACTCCATGAGGTTCAATAAATACAATTCCTCAGTTTTATTATAACATATGTAGGCTAAGCATTTTAGAATTAAAGGTACTTTTTAGATTTTAATGGATTCAAGTAGTACGTATGGTAAGGACCTCACTATCAAGTATAGCTCATTTTCTACAACAATAAAATTGACATTATGTTGATATTTTGTGCTCTTGCTTATGTTGTTGAATTATTGGATGACTATATGATCTATACACCTTTCTTGTAGAAGTCCAACTCATATTCGAGCAGCTCCAAGAAAATAAT
>VDFB02301997.1:0-31134 GCA_007258455.2 Sequoia sempervirens | reverse complement strand
AATGTTTTTTAACTGTAACTATGCAATGCAAAAATCCTTGTAATTACTCCCAGGTATCAACCAATCCTCCTCAGGTTATCTATAGTCAGTTCAAATATATCTAGCAATTGCTTGTCAGGGAAGACATTTCATAACGAAACATGTGTACAGATACTCTAGGCCTCATACCAACGGTGATGCAATTTCGTGATGATAGGCCCTGCGATTTCTACAAGCTATTTTTCCTCAATCCCAATTGAACGATATGCGTGTTTCACCATGTATATGGTGGTGATGGGCCCTGCCTAATTGGGATACCTGGGTCACCAAGGAATGAAACTCTTAGTCCCTCGGAAATTTTGAAAAGACTTATGCATGGAACATTGCCTGTGAATAAATTTTCTAAATTAAGTACGTAAGTTTCAGCACAGTTTCCTTTTTATCTAAATTTACTTCAATCTAAATCTAAAGAGATTTATAATGAAACTTGATTGCAGGGAGACCAGAAACATCTGGAGCTTGCTCACCTCTTTGATAAGCCATGCTTTTTAGGATTGCTAGCTGTTCAGGTACTTCCTTTTCCCATAGTTAAAACTCTTCGAATTTCTAAGAGAGAAACTTGCATCAAGTCACATTTTTATTTGTGTCTACCTAAGCTTGTATGTAGGCACATCTATGAAGGGATGGTTGGGCATTGTTATTTTAGTGTGGGTATAGGATTATGTCTATATCCAAAAACGTATCAGGGAAGTAGATCAACAATACACTAATAGATCACTGATTTACTTTACAAAAATGTTTGTCCAGTGAATGATATCTAGTGTAGGATTTTTCTGAATGAACAAAGAGAAGTTGCCTGTAAGAGCTAGGATGTGTATTTTGGGAACCTCATTACTTATATATTATTGTTCTGTGATAATTATGAAATTATTGTATGAACACAAAAGTATAGAGGATGGAAGGAAAAGATAGATGATCCCACGTGGTTCAACTGCATAATCTGAAACACTGCCAAAAGTTATAAAGAAATAAATATTTAAGAAGTGCATCATTTTTAAAAAATTGTTTCATTTCCTTTTTTGTTTAAATTTTTTGTCATGAATTCATTAATGCATTGTTATGAATTATTGTGTATTCAAGTAGTAACTTAGACATTTCTACCTGATTTGCTTACTTTGATAATTGTCCACAGGCAGATGACATTTCAGATCTCCACAGCAATACACACATTCCTATGGTTATAGGAGCCCAAATGCGATATGAGGTTGTTGGTGATTCAATTTATAAGGTAACTAAAAGTTTTCTACTGTTGAATAGAAAATATATGAGAGAGATACAAAGATGAAATCATGTGAGAAAGATCAAGAGTCAAACTTCAGTCTAGGATAGATTTCAAAGGCTATTCTTAAACATCATTTAGTTTTATAATCAAAGGTTAATTTTGGCCAGTAAAAATAGGATAAATATATATCACATTTTACTGTGGGTGATATGTAAAATTTCTATTGACTGTTTAACCTTTGAAGTGGGTGATATTTAAGTAGAGTAGAATTCAAACAGCAAATGTAATGTCACTACGAGTACCTTTTTGCATGTCAAACAAATTTCATCAATTCAAAGACACTTGAGCTCACCTTTATTGCTAATAGTATAATACTTCCTGTGTCTGGTGCATGTCTGCTATAGCCTATTATTGCAAATAGCTTCTCATGCCTATTGCTTACTGGGCTTGTAAAAATTATTTGTAAACTATCACTATACAAACTATTGGAGGTCATTTTTGGGTGTTACTTCACATTCTAATTCCCATGTTGTACACCTATACCAACTTGTAGAATATCAACACCTGAAAGAATTGATGCACAATCTTTTCAAAGCTCTAGTTTGTAATGCTATTAGCATGGAATATGTCTACTTTTGTTAGTCAACTTCACTTCCTAATTTTCAATGACATTAAAAAATAAAACTTAAATGTTACACCATCTGCTAGCTTCTCATCATGTTGCTGGATCTGCTAGGCATGGTTAGCTTAAAAATAGTGGCAACAAATGCCCAGTTCAATAGTTCTGCCTTGTAGCTTGAATGTTTAGGCTCGTGTCCTACCAAAATTGTGTTTTTGATAGAGAAAAATCTATCCTGTCTCAAAACTGTTACTGACTTTCTATGAAATATTGTTCCATTTATATCTGACATTACTGATCTACAATGATCAGAATAACTTTAAACATAATTTTAACCCGATCAAGGTGATTTTATTCATGAATAAACTACTGGTTTTTCAATATTTTAATCAAATTTTAAAGAAGTTTATAATTTTTATTTGATATATTTGTACTTATTACTTTGTCAGGATATTAGCACATTCTTCATGGATATCATTAATTCATCGCATTCCTATGCAACCGGTGGAACATCAGTTGATGAATTTTGGTAAGGCTCATGAAAATCACTTACCTTTGCTCTTAAGATCGAATGCAAACAGTTTAATGCACAATTGGATTGTGTTCAATTAGCTTACGTATCTGAGATTTGATTTCTAGAAAAAAGTCATCTTTCCTCTTTTTTGAGTTTATGTTTATTAATTGTTCATCGGTGTTTTCTGAAGGAGGTATCCAAAAAGGATTGCTACACAACTCAGCACTGAGAATGAAGAGTCCTGTACTACTTACAACATGTTGAAGGTATATATCTTTCATCTCTCTTTGCGGAGCGCAATTTCACACACGTATTGACAAGCTGAAATAGAACATTTTATTAGTTTGCGGGGGTCTGGGAGCAGCGCCCCACGTGGGGTCAAGGGGCAACACCCCTTGTGGGGGTCTGGGGGTAGCGCCCCTCGTGGGGTCAAGGGGCAACGCCCCTTGCGGGTGTCTGGGGGTAGCGCCTCCAGTGGGGTCAAGGGGCAGCGCCCCTCACGGGGTCCTAAAGCAGTGCCCTGGGCGCGCTCCTTGTCGCGATACACGGCAGGGTCGAGGGGCGGAGCCCCCGCCGCCAAGCCCAAATTAAGACTTCCAAAACCACACAAACCTTCATGGTGTACATCATTTTGCATTAACAATAAAACCTAAATTAAGACCATCAAAGCCACACAAACCTTCATGGAACACATCATTTTAGTGTTTTTTTTAAGCAAAGCACGCAAATGAATGAAAAAAATAACTCAAAATGCCTTTTTAGTTGGCTACTTGGGCATTTTCCAGATTGCACAAGTTTTTTTCAAAAACTCTCCGTACTTTCTGGAAAAACTCACCAAAAGTACGGCGAGGTTTTCCAAAAATTATAGCGAGTTTTTTCGGCGTACAATTGCCTGGAAAACTCGCCAGCCAAAAAAACTCGCCGAGTTTTTGGCGAGTGTTGCAACTATGCTCACAACCATAGAGCCCAAATCCTTTCCTTTGTTCCTCATCATAGAGTACAAGTTAAAAACATTCTAGAACTCTTTCATATGATCAAGAGAAGGAAAGATCCTTTTATATGAACATAGAGTTTCTCTTTAATATCTTGACATGAATGAGAGAAGTGTTCCTCTTTATGGTAATGAAAGAAAACCTACGAGGAAGCTCCCAGACACTCAACTTGGAGTACAATTTAATAGTGTTTGGCGGCACCTTATCAATATCAACACAAACAAAAAAACCTAACAAAAACCAAATATTTCACAGATTTTGCGACATTGTTAATAACTAAAAACAAAACCAAGAGCATTAGCAATACCTTGTATGATCTCTTCATCCTAGTATTCTAAAGGAAGCCCTAGGAACCTAACCCAAATAGAGACCCTATTAAATTTTTCCAGTGGATCATCTTTTCAATGGAAGATCAAATTTGCCAAGGAACCAAGGACCTCCCCGCGAGATTCTCATTCTTTTCTCAAAAGTTTGGAAGGAGAATAAGAAAAATTCATTTGTCATGGAAGCCACTTGAAACTAACTAGATACATGCCATCTTTTAAGAGCCTAGCTATAAACAACACCAATATTCCGGCAAGAGCCTAAGAACCTCCCAATGAGGGCATTCCCCATGCAAGCAAAATCTCTATCAATAATAGCATCAGGAATCCTCAACAAAGTGTATGAATCTTCCAAAGCGGAGGCACTTCTCCCTGACAAAAAATAGGTATATCGTGGTAGAACAACCAGCCACTGGTTCACCAAAAGTAACCTCTACCTTCTCTTCAATCATAGGCATAACATCACACTCCTCCGTGGCCAAACCATGGGTAGAAATAAAATGCAAGTTTAGATCAGAAGCTTGCAAGGAAAGGATTGGAAGAAACTCGAAGTCCCTTGAACACCATTACCAAAAGCATGGGGCGAATCAATAGAGGTGAAACCCTCACCAACACCTCCTTGCAAGATCCCTAAGTGTGGCGACGAAACAAACACTTTGGACCCTAACGGTCCAAACATAGCCCTAGCAAGGTTCCCACCATCATTAAACATACTCCCATCATTCGCATGTTCAACAAGCACTTCTCCAACAAAATCCTTGACCAGAAGAACAGCAAGGGCAACCACTAAAGAAAGAAAACCCCTATGCAATCCCAAATTGTGACGACCACTCGAAGCCACACTAAGGTCCACCACGAAGTCATACCTAACAGCCATAGGGGATTCGCCCTTCAACTGGACCTCAAGCAGTAAATTCAACAGTGGTTCATCCTCCTCCACATCCCAGTTGCTAGCCCAACCATCCTTGTCTTTGTTTTCTAATTCATCCTCCACCTCTCAACCTTCAAAGGTCTTCCTGCCCTCGAAGGATTTGAAACCCCCACTCCTGCTCCTATTTCTACTCATGAGTGCAGTCTTGAAAATTCATTCTTTTGTAAAATTATTATTTAAATTAATTTTAGGATATTTAGGTCTATTTTATTTTTATTTTCTGACTTCGATAGGAAGATTTTTATATTCCCTATCTACCTTTTGTAATAAACGAAGAAAATAGATATGTGAAAAACTGAAATATACCTTCCTTCCCATTTTACTGTCTTGAATCAACTATTTACTTTTATTTTCAGTTATTTAAGATAAAATGGATAAATTTTCTCATTTTTCTGTCGTGAATGAACCTTTTAGCTATACTCTTAAGTTCTCTGCTGTGAATTAACTCTTTGACACTATTTTGAGTTCTTCAAAGTAAAATGAATGTAAATATGAAACTAATCTTGTTTCTCATTTCTATTTTGTGAGCTCTTTAGTTCGATTATGTCTTTGTAGAAGGAAATTTACCATAATTAAGAATTATTTCTATTTCTGCCATTTTGTGGCCTTCTTGATTATGTTTAAGCATATTTCATGGTCATAAAAGGCTCTTAGTCATGTATATTCTTTCCTTGCTGAGTCTTCTTCTGGGATAACTGTTTTGAGTTTGCTATATCTTCAATATAGTCAAAATTAAAAAAGGTCAAACAGGTTGAAATCTATACTAGTCATCAATATTTCTTATGCATGCCTCTAGTTAGTTTTAACCAGCCAGGTTTACTTGCCATATTCTTTGTATCTTTTTTTATTATTATCTGTTTGATATTTGAACATGCCACTGGTCTACCTTCACCGCCTTATTATTTTGAAAATAAAAATTTGCCATTTAGTTTTTCTATTTTACATTGTTTTTGTTTTCTAAAGTTTAAACTATTATTGAATGTGAATGTAGCTTTCATCTTAGTTTATCTGTGTGGCACATGAACCTCGTATGTTCCATGCTTGGGAAGGAAATGCAGATAGCACCATGTAATACACATCATAATTGAGATAGATTATATTTAAGTTTGTTGAGTACTCCATTTTTCTTTGTTGGATGCAGGTTGCTCGTAATTTGTTTCGATGGACTAAAGAAATGGCATATGCAGACTATTATGAGCGTGCTTTAACAAATGGTGTGCTCAGCATCCAAAGAGGCACAGAACCTGGGATTATGATTTACAAGCTTCCCCAAGCACCAGGGGTTTCTAAGGCTCACACTTATTATGGTTGGGGTACAAAATATGATTCCTTTTGGTGTTGCTATGGCACAGGTAGGATTCTTTTCAACTACCCAGTGAGTGCTTTTATTGGTAAATGCTTTGTGTGTACCCAATATCTCAAAGTATTCCATTCTGTATCCATTAGTCTTACAACATTGCTTAATCCTAATATACCATATTTAAAAGTGTGGATGCTATTATTTTGTGTAGAATAAAAAATATTCATGTTCTGTATATGGAAATCAATCAAAAAAGTTCTAGAAACTTCTGATATATTTCATTTCTAGTACACTTAAGCTTGAAATAAAGTCATAATGTGATACATCTGTTGTTAAAGTTTTAACAGTCTGGATGAAACTAGATGTTGTATGGGGAAGTAAAACTCACTAGTTAATCATGTGCATAAATTCCGTATTTGTGCAGGGCATAAATGATCTGGAATTGACCGATAAAATAGAGGTCTCCAACCAGGAGTGCTTCAATTTCAATTGAAGTCCTAAATGTTCTCTCCTTTCGATTGAGAGAAGGCCGTAGGGGCTCCTTAAGTTGGCTGAGTTCATCCAAACAGAACTGGAAAGAGATCTATAAAAGAATAAGAGCCCTATTTTCTGTGGAGAATCTGACCTAACCCTAGTAATCTATTGAGTCTACAAAAAAATTGCTGGAAATCACTAGTGTTAATGATGCAGGGTTTTGTATAAGAAGTTGTAAGAAAATTCAGACCTATAGATCTAATATTTTATCTAAATAGATGGTATTTTAATGGCCCTTTGAACACCACCCCCACTATTCCCAATAATACACGGTTCAAAAATTATATTCAGAAATATGTTCTAGGATAATGTGATTAAGAAGTTCATTAAAGTAGCAAAACAATGAAAAGGGACATCAGATTCTCAGAATTAGAACCAATATGCGTAAAGATGAGGATCAAACATCAAATTTAAGAACATATACATGAATAGCAACATCTTCATATATACCAGCTGGCGTTCCTCTCACCATGTCTTTGAGCTACGCTTTTACAAAAAAACATCTAGTTATACCCCATCGTTATTTTGTTGTCAAATAGGGGAGAGGACCTCGTAGTCGAGTACCCTAACTTTGTGCTTCTCAAAATCCTGTGGAATTTTCAAATCACTCCCAATTTTTTACAGCAGCTTACTGGACAAGTCCCCTGCTTATAACTAAGGTTTCAGGGCCACATCAGCATGCTTATTCTCGATGTATCCTAAAAGGCCCCAAAAAAAAGTGAGACTGATAGTTGTGCACTAAGTCATGTTTTATTGGTGCACTGGTGTGGCATCACATGTGTTGCTTTTTAGATCTAAGGAATACATTTCATTCAATTGTGGGTAGTCATAATCAACACTAACAACTTTAAAGTCACAACTATTGATTTAATATTGTTAAAAATATTGGACATTTAATCAACAAATGTTATAACAACTATTGAAACATGCTCATAATAGATCTTCTCCCCTAAATGACTCACCTTAAAGTCTGTTGTGTGTACTGGGAAGAATAGTAGCCATGTGTCTTTGAAAGAAATGGCTGAAGCTTGGACAAATTTGCATGCCACTTATGTCGACTATCATACTTTTGTATGTTTACAGTTGTTATTTTGTTATCCTATACATAGAAAACCGTAGTTCCCTATTGCACGCATTTAACAAAATACTAGAATGTTAGTGCTTCCCTTTGAAAGGAAGTTTTCCCAATCTATCATTAATATATAGTAGCAATTTGGGGAATATTTCAATTGTTACATAACATTTTTATTTATAATATACAATGGTTTTAACTGTTTGTTTGTCGCTTGTATAATGGTGGCCACTGGTTTTATTTGAAAGTTAAGTATTATTGTTTATTTTGAAAGGTATATAATTATGTTTTGTTCTGTTGCAGCCACTGAATCATTTGCTAAATTGGGAGACTCCATATACTTCCTAGAGAAAGGCACTAGTCCTAGTTTGTATATAATTCAATTCGTAGCTAGCACACTAACATGGGATGCAGCTGGGTTTGCTTTGAGGCAAGTAGTTCAACAACCATCTTCAATGGATCCATACCTTCAAGTGTCAGTGGAGTTCTCTGCATTGAAGGTATTATTTAATTACTGATCTGATTGCTTTTAAATGTAATGCTAGTTTCAAATGGAATGGAACTTGAGTGTGCAGTCTCAAATATAACTGAAATGGAAATTCTTTTGGTACTTCCAATTTATCATTGCATATTTTCATTTATGTCATGGCAATGGAAGGATGCAATGGTAGAGAATGAGGAGTCTACTGTGAATATTCGAATACCATTTTGGACAACAGGGAGTGCAAGGGCAATGCTCAACTCTGAAGAATTATCCTTGCCAGATCCAGGTAATAAAAAACCTATGTTAATAATGGCTTCATTTACAATATGTTTTTTTTTCATTTTGCGTTATTACATTCATCCCCTTAGGACAATCATTGTGGAAACAAGTATTTTGCAAAATCAACAAGACAGAATCATGGAAGACTTTTATTTGTTTACTATCGACTAAAAAATTTTATGGTACATGCTGACATTTCTGCTTACAAGATTAGAGCAAGAAATTTAATTTTACAATAACAAACATGAAAAGAAACAATTATGCTAATTCAGACAAGCTGTAGGATACAAGTAGACAGGTTATGCGTTAGCATCCTCCTCTTGGAGGTGTTTGTGTGGTTTGTTGGCGTTGCCTTGGGATCATTGCCAATTTAAATTCTTGTTCCAGAAATTACAAGCATGCTCTTTATGATGTAGCAATGATGTAAACACCTCCTTGTCTATTCTGAAACGATGCAAAAAAATATTTTTATGGATTTGTTTTGCTAGTTCTGTTTTGCAACTTAATAAATCGATATAGAATTAGCATTAAACACAATAGACAGGGAAGAAGATAACAGCATGAAGGCATGGAGCACATATAAATAAATCCAAATCTCTAAAACTCCCTCTCATCTAACCCACGAGCATTGCTATTTACAACCCAAAAAGACATTAGCAACACTCCTATTTTGAATCTAACTCTAAAAATAACATGTTAACTAACAATTGTTACCCTAAACATTGAGCAGTTACAAAAAAAACTAGTAAAATTAATAAAAAACAAACTTCTAAATAACTTAGAAAAGTAGTTATGAATTCACAAACGATAAACTTTCCTAAACAATCTGAGCAGAGAATTGACGGAAGTGGAAGGATCTGCATTAAATTCACTCCACATCATCCTCCCCATCTTTTAGAAATTTTGAGCCTCCTGGTTCATAGTATATTTTAGCTATACAATGAACTTAATTGGGGTTCCCTGCCAAGTATTAAACATTATTAATTGGTGGGGATTCATTTGAAGGAGCCTTGTTGGGAAATCGTCGTTTGTTTTTGATATATAAATCAGCAAACCAAGGGTGCTGGTCCATTATAAAAAGTCCAAGGTTGAAACCCAAGTCCAAAAACCCTCACAGCACAAAAACAACATTTTAATAGTTCATCAAATACAAAGAAAAGCAACTAACAAAAAACACCAGCGAAACAACCTAACCAAAGAGCTGGCCCCAATCCTCCGTGAGGAACTTAAACAGTTTCTTGTGGTTATTATCCTTGTCATCAGTCTTCTTCAAATCTTTTTCCTGCAGCAAGTAAAGAGTAGTTGCATATCTGTGCATGACTTTGCATGACTTTGCATGACTTTGGAGCTGAACTTCGAAAGACTAACCATCTTCTTCTCAATTTCCAGCACTTTCCCTTTAAGTTCAGTAAGCTCCCCTGCTGTAACAGCACATTGAGGGCAGCTGTGAGTCACCTCCAAGGATCCATACATAAGCCTTTCTATGGTTTCCTTGTCATAGTTTTTATTCTATTCCACTCCCATGCATAATGGTACTTGAGTGGTTATGAAACCTTGGGTATAAGAACTTACATTTAGATTCCTTGAGAGATTAAAGGGAAGAGAATTACATGAGACATCAATATAGTTTGGAAGTGGGTATGTAGGTAGTCCTTAGGTGAAGGATGCCCCTATGATTGAAGTTCATAGGGGAGGGTTTAGGTAATAGCTTCATGGTTAAGGGATGTTTCTAAATTTAATCAACCTTTTCTCTTAGTATGTTTCAACTTGAGGCTAAGTTTACATAGATGGTAGTAATGTCACCTTCCAATTAGTGTGTCCCCACTATATAGGTGTGATCCAATGAAATATAATTTATCTTCATTAATCTTTTCTACTTTGAGGTATTTGTGTTCAACTTAACAAATCTACTCTAATCTTGGATGAACTTTTAGAGGCATTGTCATCATAGAATCTCTTGATGTGAATGTGTGAGAATACCTCAAATTTTATTTTAACTAAAATATTTAGAGTTCATGCGTTGAACACTATGGCCTTGTGATTTTTATCATTGACTAGTATAGGATGGTTTAGGTTAGCCTCAAGGTCCAATGAGGTCTATTCTTCTAAGAAAGAACATGTGCGGGAGATAGATACTAGGAGCTAACTAGTGTATCTTATGGTCTAGCTAGTTATTGCTAGTAGAAAAAAGATGGCGGATGCCAGAAGATATGCTTGGTATGATGGGGCTTAGTTGGCTTTCACCATTACTATTCAAGTGATAGATGCTAAGAGCTACCCCATACCAAGTTGGACCGACTTTCATCAATGGCATGGAGGTGATAAATTTTTGGATCCACTAACTCAAAAGGTTTAGTGGGCTATGGAAACCTTATTGATGACCTTATGTGATGTGTGTTATTACACTTACTCCTTATCTAGTGATGAGTGCTCTTCTACAATTTTTCACATAATTTCTTCCTTTGTTTATAGCTTCTTGTTGGACCCTAATCACTCTTCTACCATTTTTTTATCTCTATTTACCACCATGTTAAGTACTTAAACAATTTTTCAAATAATTTCTTCCTTTGCTTCTAGCCTCTTTTTAGACCATAATCATTCTCTTCTGCCAATTAGTTCTTTCTCTATTTACCTAGCTTCTTGTGGGCCTAGACTCACCTATACTTTTCCTCCTCCATTGAATTCTATTCTTGTTTTTTTCATTAATCATTGTACCTTTTTAAAGGAAGTTTTTTACGTTACTACTGCTGCCATCATTTTTTAGATTTATCCTTTTTTATGAGGATGACTTCCTTTCCTAGCTTTGCATGATGTATATAGAGCTTCAATTGGTTGCTCACAAGGTAACTCTTCCTTTGAACTGCCCTCCTTTATTGGACGCTCCTTTACACTTGGAAAAATGCTAGATAATAAGGTATGAGGAATAAACATTTCCTCAATTATTCTCTAAGAAAGGACTTTTTTCTCTTTTCATCAATTATGGAACTTTCAAGACATGCCTCTTTCTTCTTCTTCTTTTTTTTTTTCTCTAAAGTTAGCATGATTTTGTCTAATATAGGGCTCTCAAAGATCTATATCTCTACTATTGATTTATCTTTGACATGGAATTTCTCCATATTGACAACATCTTAGGCACCCTATAATGATAGACTATGGTTTTCTTCATTGTAGTCTTACGAATACTCTCCTCTTCCATGTTAATCATCAATATTTTTCCTTTTTTGAGGTAACACAACTCAACATACACATGTCTCACTCATCCTCTTCATATTCATCCCATTCATCTATCCCATGTCTCTCAAAATCTTTCTCGAGCACATTTAAGGGTCTTCTATCCACTCGTAATAATGCCAAATCCTCAAAAGATTTAAGTTTCCCTATTTTAGCAGTTCTATCCTTTGGTTGAACCTAAAATCTATGGATTTTCCTCTCTGAAAACAATGTTTTCTCACAAGGCGAGTATTTATTCTCACTACTCTTCTTCATCTTCTCCCAATTCCTTAATATTTTTGTTAGCTTTTTTTTTTTTTTTTTCTATTATTGCTTGATACATACTACTCCAAAATCCACCATAGTTTCTCCAACTCGAGCTCCAATTTTTGAAACTTCCTTTAGCATTTTGTATTTACCTCTACCTCTTCTTTTATCCTTATTTATTTATTTAGCTTTCATTACCCTCTTTTCACATTATGAAACAAATCCTTTTTATATCCATAGCAATATCCATGACTCTCTCATTTGAGCTAGATTTAAAACTCCTCTCAATAGCTAATGCTATCCCATAGATTATCTATTCCTAGAACATTTAGGATGCTCTAGTATGATGTATAAACTCTTCTTGTCTATTTTTTGAAATAATGCCTTAAAATTCGCTGATGTATGTTTTGCTACCCCTACTATGTAGCTCAATAAATCAGTATAGAATTAGAATTAAACATAACATATAGAGAAGAAGATATCAACAAGAATACATAGAGCATTAGTAATATAATCTTCCAACTTGGAAAAAAATACAAAAATTCAAATTTACAAATCTCAATAACTTCCTCTTATCTAACCCATAAATATTGTTATTTACAGCCCAAAAAGACATCATCAAGTAATACTATTGTTTTTACTCTAACACCAAAAATAGCATGCAGTTAACAACTATTTCCCTAAAAGCCAATTAGTTACAAAGAACTGCTAAAATCAATGAAACAAAATCCTAAAAGACCTATAGTTATGAATCCACAAACAACAAACAATAATTTTCCTAAACAATTAAAGCACATAATTGACAAAAGTGGAAGGATCTACATTAAGGGGAATATGTATCAAGAAATCTCTTGTTGCGGATCTATTAGACATTAATATCTATTCATGTAATCTTTTAAAGGATGATGCAAATGCATGTTCTCCACCAAATGTCTTTAGTATACATATTACTCTTATTTTCATTTTTTTCTATAAAAAAAATGCAATTATAAAGCTTCTATTAGAGTTCATAATTACTTCTTGCATGGAGAAATACAAATTTAGGTGTGGACTTTCATGGATTGCAGAAATTTTTAGAGTACAAGAAAATGGATGTCCAGGGAAACAAAATTTCTCTATCCTTTTCCCGGTTGTACCGATGGAGAAAATAAAAGAGTTTTATATTGTTGTCAAAGTTGAAAATTACAGCATAATTTATTCTTTTTATTGATTTAGAAGAAAGTGCACATATTAGCCTCCCTCTTAACCAATTTTGCGGATGATGCGTCCTAAGTATCGATATTCAAGCAATTCTATTTGGTCCTTACTTGTTAGCTGCCATGATCATGGAGAATGGGACCTAAACATACAAAAAAAATCTTCATTATCCGATTGGATTGTAGCGGTCTGCTTCTTATTCCTCTCAATTGCTACACTTTTTGGTCAAAAGAAGAAAAGATGTCTAATGTGCATGGCTCGTCACCAAGCAACACCTTTATATTTACATACAATAATGTTTCTGCAATTAGGCATGATGAACCCTTTTCCCAAAGTTAAGGGACGGATGATCAGCTCGCACTTTTACAATAGTAGATACCTCTAGTAGAGAATCAAATTCAATCACATAGTTTGTGCGGAAAAAATGTTGTTGGAATTCCCTTTCCTTGTGGAATATTTATTGCTGTCAAGGGATAAATAATAATGTCCAACTACAAGCTGTAAATTAGAGGCTAGTCACCAAGTGTGGACGGTGCAACCATTTCAAAATATCTTGGGTTGGATAAGAATAACAATTCTCTATCTTTGAGTCTGAATACCATCCTTCCTTGTTTTCTTTATGGGCGAGCAAAGCTACCAAGTTCAACAAGTTGTTCGATTGAAATGCATTCCCTAAGAGAGGCAATTGGAATTCTACCATGCGATAGCTTCAATGCAAACAGGTGGCATATATCACCCCATGAGTTTCATTGCTATTGGTTCAAACAGAAATTACCTTCTTTCACCTCTCTTGGCTTTCCAAGATGAAAGGTATTCTGCGTATTTGAATATCACTAGTTGATCATTTTATCCCAAGAACTTTTTACCAGTAGACTTGTACCCTTACTAGAATAACACTTCATGAATATTTTCAATATTTCAGTGAGGGTTTACGTTTTGATATGTAAATATTATAGTAGAGAAGCATAACACTCAATATGTTGACAAGTATATTGTTATCCATATCCATTACAATGAATAATAACAACTATTAACTTATATTTCATTTTTCAAATGGTAATTATGGTCTATATAATTTAATTTCAACATGGCCTTCTTATTGACCTAATGATACTATTTGGTGCTCTAAGATTTCTAGTTGTAGGTTTACCTATTTTTAAGATGATGCAAATATGATAGTTCTCACATTGTTGTATATTAAATAATGAGATATACCATTACCTATATGAAGTATTTGGAGAGCCTTTCAATCACCTTTACTATAGGAGGATTGTGATTGATTAACATGCATAAATTGATTTATTTTTCCTTTCACATGGCTATATTTATCTGGGATGTTAATTGTTTCCTAATTATACTATTATTATCATACCTTTATTTGACAATGTGATTTTTGTCCTGATTAACCCATTGTTGAACTATAATTTATTGGTTTGTGTTGGTTAATGGTAATTTATAATTTTATTTTGTTTATTATCAAGTAAAAAAATTGTGATTTTGATGGATTAGATACTCCTAATCATATGATAGTTTAGATTTTTTTTTAATGTATGTTTTTTATAATATTTTAATCCACTCTATAACATCAAAGATATAAATATCCTTATAGTTCAATTGTTTCCATAGAAAAGAATACAATTAATTCTATTTTATAAATATTAACATGCAAAAAAATTTGTAGCTATAATTAATTTAATTTTATGATGTCCTAAAATCTTAGGTTTTCTTTTTTACTTAGTTTCATTTTATAATAATTATATAGTGTTGATATAAGATCTCTTCACTTTTTTGTAAACGTTCATTTTAAGATAAATGTATCTAAGATAGGAGTGCACATATTTATATTATTATAAAAAGTGTGCATATGATGGAGATGTCGAAATAAAAATCCTTGTGTCCACAATGGATTTGAAATGAATAGTTGTGTAACAAAAAATAAATAAATCCAACCTAGGGGTAGATAAGAAAAATGAAAAAAGTGCTTGGAATGACATAGTATTGAAAAAAAAATGAAGGGGTTATGAAAATCCCATATATGCTAAACAAAATACTTAAAGCAACAAGACCAAATGAAAACATGAAAACATGAACCATTAATGTTAGGGACAAAAATTAAACAAGTTGCAACTACAAATTCTCTTTACTATCACCAATATCAACACCTTTGGGAGAAAATATAACACAACTACCATGCTAGAATTTTATTGCATCCCTATAAACTTAGTGTTCTTATTGGACACCCAAAATTCCGAAGTAATTTGAACCAATATGAGGACCTTATTAGTTTGATATCAAATTACATTTTGATGATTTTGTAGCTAATTATGACTAAGATTGTAATTGATATAATCAAGTAATAGTTTTGATATCTAATAGTACTTTGATGGCATCATTGCTTGTGATGACTATGCTTATGAATGTTATGATTCTAATATCCTTGTTTTTTTATGGTATGTTACAATTAAATAATATGTTTACATTTATGACTATTTGGATAGTAATTCTCTTCTAATGAATGGTTTTTAATGAACCTTGGCTTGTCTTGTAGGTGTAGGGATGTAGGGTGACAAACTCTATGGTATTATGGCCCCCTGATTTGGTTAATTATTATTGTGCATAATTCAAATATGACAAGTCCATGTGTTGTCACTAAGTGTCTAGTGTAGTCACTCCTACCTGCATGGAAAAATCTAGTGGAATTGGTGAAAAATTTTATGACTTTCATTTTCATGAGGAAGGGGCCTCTTTATAGTAGCAATAATGTTTGTTTATTGATTTTTCATTATGTTCAATTGGTTTTGGTTGAAAATTTTGGTGTATGGTGTTGCAATGTTGATGTGAGAGTGCATCCTTTTGAGTATTTTTAATGGTGTAGTAATGACAACCCTAGTGTGACTTGATATGAAATCTTTTCTATTTATGTCCTTTTTTGAAGAATTATTTTGAAACAAATAAATTTCATCAGTTCTATTTTGATCTAAGAATCAATACGTCTTAATTTAATTCTAAATCTAAACCAATAAGTGGAAAAGTGTGATATTGTTACTACTTGTAAGCTACCTTTTTTTTAAAAGAACATATCATAGCTAAAATTTTTAAAAAAAAACTTGCAAATTGTGAAGATCTTTTGTGGAGCTTCTATGGCTTATGTCCTTAGGGATTCAACTTCTTCTATGTATTACTCTCTCCAAATTTAGGATAATCCTCTTGATGGAATCAAGGATACAAGAGAAACTAAATCCTATAGGAAAATTGTAGATTAATTTAAATTTTTGGTGTGGAATATTTGAAATTTAAAATTGTATAAAGGAAAAATCTCAAAGTCTTGTATTGAGCATGAATGTATTTTGTGGCCTTCTTAATTATGTTTAAGCATGTTTCATGGTCATGAAAGGCTCTTAGTCATGTATATTTTTTCCTTTCTGAATTTTCTTTTGGAATGACTATTTGAGTTTGCTATATCTTCAATATAGTCAAAATTAAAAAAAAAAAAGCAAAATATATACTACTCATCAATATTGTTATGTATGTCTCTAATTAGTTTTAACAAGCCAGGTTTACTTGTCATTTTATTTATATCTTCTTTATTATTATTTGTTTGATATTTGAACATGCCACTGGTCTACCTTCACCACCTTATTATTTTGAAAATAAAAATTTGCCATTTAGTTTTTCTATTTTATTTTATTTTATTTTTTTCTGAAGTTTAAACTATTATTGAATGTGAATGTAGCTTTCATCTTAGTTCCACCCTTGGGAAGGAAATGCAGATAACACCATGTAACACACATCATAATTGAGATAGATTATATTTAAGTTTGTTGAGTACTCCCTTTTTCTTTGTTGGATGTAGGTTGCTCGTAATTTGTTTCGATGGACTAAAGAAATGGCATATGCAGACTATTATGAGCATGCTTTAACAAATGGCGTGCTCAGTATCCAAAGAGGCAAAAAACCTGGGATTATGATTTACATGCTTCCCCAAGCACCAGGGGTTTCTAAGGCTCACACTTATCATGGTTGGGGTACAAAATATGATTCCTTTTGGTGTTGCTATGGCATAGGTAGAATTCTTTTTCAACTACCCAGTGAGTGCTTTTGTTGGTAAATGTTTTGTGTGTACCCAATCTCTCAAAAGTATTCCATTCTCTACCCATTAGTCTTACCACATTGCTTAATCCTAATATACCATATTTAAAAGTGTGGATGCTATTATTTTGTGTAGCATAAAAACAAAAAAGTTTTAGAAACTTCTGATATATTTCATTTCTAGTACACTTAAGCTTGAAATAAAGTCATAATGTGATACATTTGTTGTTAAAGTCTAAACATTCTGGATGAAACTAGATGTTGTATGGGGAAGTAAAACTCACTAGTTAATCATGTGCATAAATTCTGTATTTGAGCAGGGCATAAATGATCTGGAATTGACCGGTAAAGTAAAGGCCTCCAACTTGGAGTGCTTCAACTTCAATTCAAGTCCTAAATGTTCTCTCCTTTCAATTGAGAGAAGGTCGTAGGGGCTCCTTAAGTTGGTTGAGTTCATCCAAACAGAATTGGAAAGAGATCTATAAATAAAAGAATAAGAGCCCTATTTTCTGTGGAGAATTTGATCTAACCCTAGTAATCTATTGAGTCTAAAAAAAATTGCTGGAAATTACTATTGTTAATGATGCAGGGCTTTGTATAAGAAGTTGTAAGAAAATTCAGACCTATAGATCTAATATTTTCTCTAAATAGATAGTATTTTAATGGCCCTTTGAACACCACCTTGAAATATGCCCCTTAATTTTTTTTTGGAAATTTCACAACATAAACCAGCACTACGCCAATGATTAGCGTTAGCTCCAAAATTGAAAACCAATTTTAAATGATCTTAACGCCAAGAATGCACACTCAATCTCAAAGAAGGAGAAGTGTTGTCATATGGTGGAAAAAACTAAACAATAACTGAAATGAAATTACAATTGAATGGAGCTAGGCGGTGAACCAACCATGAAAGATTTCCGCAGTTCCACTAATTCAGTGGGGGGAAGAGATTACAAAACAAACTAATTCATCTGCTGCGATGGGCATCCACTTGTGAATGGGAATTCACCACTTTTCAATGGGTACAAAAAGAGATTAACAAGTTCTTTTTCCAGTAAACCATCCAAGGGTTACATATGTTTGAGTTAAATCACAAATTAGTTGCAGAAATATAAATGACTAAACAATACTACTGTTTCAGCCTTACAATGCTAAGTATCTATAAGTACAAAATGTTTGTTACAATGAATTTGCAATAGCAAATATGCTCCAAACTTTTGCAATGTTTATATTACATTCCCAATTACAAATTTGAGTAGAAATTCCAAGGAAACATAGCAAGAGAAGGGAATTACCAGGTTTGATTTACAGAACCAGCAAACTAAATGTTTAGACCAACAAGTAATCTCCACTCATTTGTTCAAATCTCCACCCAAAGAGCTCCTATCTCCTCCAAATCGAATGCACATAGCACTAGAAGCATAATCACCCAAGAAATAGTGCATAACATGGGAAAGTTGAGTCTGATATATGTAAAAGCAGTAGTCAATATGCAGACCAACAAACTTAAGCATCATCAAAACACAAATAAACCCTCTAGGATATGGTGCCCTTCACCCAAGAGTACATTAATGCAAAAACATTGATTAATGGATGGCACAAGACACCAAAACCAACACAAGAAGTTGGTATGGCCCTAGGAGAGGGAAACCTCTCTAAAAAATTAGAGACTCCAAAATAAAATCTGCAAATGCACAAGAATGATCGCCAATAACATAGGAAATGATTGAGCAAATACCCATATGCAAATTAAAATCACTTCAAAAATTGTAAATGAAAACTCGTTTCGACCATGTTTGAACCAGCAAGTGCAAAACGGGAAATTATTACCAAAATTTTCAACTTGATGCACAATATGCACTTCTGAATGAAGCAGACTCTCAATCCACCATCTAGGGAACCATAGTTTCAAAGAATGGAGTAGAATTGCTAAGCTTCCCCTTAGCCAGGTTTTGAATTCAAACCAACAACATTTCGATATATTTTTCCAAAGATGATCAAATGTTGGAACAAAGCTTGCTTTTATAACTTTTGAGGTGACTTTTCATCTCCCAAAATGGACACCCCTTTTCACTTTTGAAATATTTTAATTTTAAAAAACACTTTATTTCTCCTTAATATGGTATCCCACTTCAAGGCATAAAATAACATTAGAAAATATTAAATATTTACTTCATGAAGCGTCCCCCCTTCATGTCCACCTTTTAAAACAACTTAAGTTAATGTACTAGGCCAAGGGGTCAACTTGAATTTAAAACATTAATGCCTTGAAATATACTATTTCTCCAAAATTACACTTCTAAAGCCAAAACTAGAATAACTCAACTGCTCTAACAAAAGAACTCACTGAAGTGCTGCCAACTAGACCACTGCCAAAACTAAACTTACTAAAAATAGCCAAAGCCAAAAATAGTTAGTTCATCACAAAACCAACAGAAAGCAGAACTAAGCTGGAAACAAGACTTATTGAAAGTGGAAACCCTAAATTTGCAAATCTGAGTAGCCTATACATTTTTGGAAATAGGCTAAATCCAAATGAAGAGCGTAGGACGAAATTGGGGACATTACACACCCCCACTATTCCCAACAATACACGGTTCAAAAATTATATTCAGAAATATGTTCTAGGATAATGTGATTAAGAAGTTCCTTAAAGAAGTAGCAAACAGTGAAAAGGGACATCAAAACTAGAACTAATATGTGTAAAGATGAGGAGCAAACATCAAATTGAAGAACATATATATGAATAGCAACGTCTTCATATATACCAGCTGGTGTTCCTCTCACCATGTCTTTTAGATGATGTTTGACTACGCTTTTACAAAAAAAACATCCAATTAGACCCCATAGTTATTTTGTTGTCAAATACGAGAGAGAATCCAGTAGTTGAGCATCCTAACTTCGTGCTTCTCAAAATCATATGTGAAAATTTCAAATCACTCCCAATCTTTTACAACAGCTTACTTGGCAAGTCCCTTGCTTATAACTAAGGTTTCAGGGCCACATCATCAGATATGATGCCGCATTGTCATGCTTATTGACGAGTTGTCCAACAAGGTCCAAAAAAAAGTGACTGATAGTTGTGCACTAAGTCATGTTTTATTGGTGCGCTGATGTGGCATCACATGATTTGTTGCTTTTTAGATCTAAGGAATACATTTCATTCAATTATGGGTAGTCATCATCAACACTAACAACTTTAAAGTCACAATTATTGATCTAATATTCTTAAAATTATTGCACATTCAATCAAAAAATGTTATAACAACTATTGGAACATGCTCATACTCGATCATCTCCCCTAAATAGGAAGAACAGTAATAATGTGTCATTGAAAGAAATGGCTGAACTTGGACAAATTTACATGCCACTTATGTCGACTATCATACTTTTGCATGTTTACAGTTGTTATTTTGTTATCCTAGAAAACCTTAGTTCCCCATTGCATACATTTAACAAATACAAGAATGTTAGTACTTCCCTTTGAAAAGGAAGTTTTCCTAACCTATCATTAATATACAGTAGCAATTTAGGGAATATTTCGCTTGTACAATGGGGGCCACTGGTTTTATTTGTAAGTTAAGTATTATTGTTTATTTTGTAAGGTATATAATTATGTTTTGTTCCTGTTGCAGCCACTGAATCATTTGCTTAATTGGGAGACTCCATATACTTCCTAGAGAAAGGCACTAGTCCTAGTTTGTATATAATTCAATTCGTAGCTAGCACACTAACATGGGATGCAGCTGGATTTGCTTTGAGGCAAGTAGTTCAACAACCATCTTCAGTGGATCCATACCTTCAAGTGTCAGTGGAGTTCTCTGCATTGAAGGTATTATTTAATTACTGATCTGATTGCTTTTAAATGTAATGCTAGTTTCAAATGGAATGGAACTTGAGTGTGCAGTCTCAAATATTATTTATGTCATGGCAATGGAAGGATGCAATGGTAGAGAATGAGGAGTCTACTGTGAATATTCGAATACCATTTTGGACAACAGGGAGTGCAAGGGCAATGCTCAACTCTGAAGAATTATCCTTGCCAGATCCAGGTAATAAAAAACCTATGTTAATAATGGCTTCATTTACAATATGTTTTTTTTTCATTTTGCGTTATTACATTCATCCCCTTAGGACAATCATTGTGGAAACAAGTATTTTGCAAAATCAACAAGACAGAATCATGGAAGACTTTTATTTGTTTACTATCGACTAAAAAATTTTATGGTACATGCTGACATTTCTGCTTACAAGATTAGAGCAAGAAATTTAATTTTACAATAACAAACATGAAAAGAAACAATTATGCTAATTCAGACAAGCTGTAGGATACAAGTAGACAGGTTCATGCGTTAGCATCCTCCTCTTGGAGGTGTTTGTGTGGTTTGTTGGCGTTGCCTTGGGATCATTGCCAATTTAAATTCTTGTTCCAGAAATTACAAGCATGCTCTTTATGATGTAGCAATGATGTAAACACCTCCTTGTCTATTCTGAAACGATGCAAAAAAATATTTTTATGGATTTGTTTTGCTAGTTCTGTTTTGCAACTTAATAAATCGATATAGAATTAGCATTAAACACAATAGACAGGGAAGAAGATAACAGCATGAAGGCATGGAGCACATATAAATAAATCCAAATCTCTAAAACTCCCTCTCATCTAACCCACGAGCATTGCTATTTACAACCCAAAAAGACATTAGCAACACTCCTATTTTGAATCTAACTCTAAAAATAACATGTTAACTAACAATTGTTACCCTAAACATTGAGCAGTTACAAAAAAAACTAGTAAAATTAATAAAAAACAAACTTCTAAATAACTTAGAAAAGTAGTTATGAATTCACAAACGATAAACTTTCCTAAACAATCTGAGCAGAGAATTGACGGAAGTGGAAGGATCTGCATTAAATTCACTCCACATCATCCTCCCCATCTTTTAGAAATTTTGAGCCTCCTGGTTCATAGTATATTTTAGCTATACAATGAACTTAATTGGGGTTCCCTGCCAAGTATTAAACATTATTAATTGGTGGGGATTCATTTGAAGGAGCCTTGTTGGGAAATCGTCGTTTGTTTTTGATATATAAATCAGCAAACCAAGGGTGCTGGTCCATTATAAAAAGTCCAAGGTTGAAACCCAAGTCCAAAAACCCTCACAGCACAAAAACAACATTTTAGTAGTTCATCAAATACAAAGAAAAGCAACTAACAAAAAACACCAGCGAAACAACCTAACCAAAGAGCTGGCCCCAATCCTCCGTGAGGAACTTAAACAGTTTCTTGTGGTTATTATCCTTGTCATCAGTCTTCTTCAAATCTTTTTCCTGCAGCAAGTAAAGAGTAGTTGCATATCTGTGCATGACTTTGCATGACTTCGGAGCTGAACTTCGAAAGACTAACCATCTTCTTCTCAATTTCCAGCACTTTCCCTTTAAGTTCAGTAAGCTCCCCTGCTGTAACAGCACATTGAGGGCAGCTGTGAGTCACCTCCAAGGATCCATACATAAGCCTTTCTATGGTTTCCTTGTCCTTAGTTTTATTCTATTCCACTCCATGCATAATGGTACTTGAGTGGTTATGAAACCTTAGGTATAAGAGAACATTTGATTCCTTGAAGTTAAAGGGAGGAGAACTACATGAGACTTCAATATAGTTTGGAAGTGGGTATGTAGGTAGTCCTTAGGTGAAGGATACTCCTATGATTGAAGTCTATAGGGGAGGGTTTAGGTAATAGCTTCATGGTTAAGGGTTGTTTCTAAATTTAATCAACCTTTTCTCTTGAGTATGTTTCAACTTGAGGCTAAGTTTACATAGATGGTAGTAATGTCACCTTCCAATTAGTGTGTCCCCACTATATAGGTGTGACCCAATGAAAGATAATTTATTTTCATTAATCTTTTCTACTTTGAGGTATTTGTGTTCAACTTAACAAATCTACTCTAATCTTGGATGAACTTTTAGAGGCATTGTCATCATAGAATCTCTTGATGTGAATGACAAAGTCTCAATTTTATTTAACTAAAATATTTGAGAGGTTCATCGTTGAACACTATATTGTATGATTTTATCGCTGACTAGTATAGGATGGTTTAGGTTAACTCAAGGTCCAGTGGTCTATTCTTCTAGAAAGAACATGTCACGGGAGATAGATACTAGGGAGCTAACTGGTGGCCATCTTATGTGGTCTAGCTAGACTGACTGCTGTGAAAAAAAAGATGGCGGATGCCGAGAAGATATACTTGGTATGATGGGGCTTGGTTGGCTTTCACCATTACTATTCAAGTGATGAATTAACAAAACTGCCCCATACCAAGTTGGACCGACTTTCATCAATGGCATAGGTGATAAATTTTGGATCCACCGCTCAAAGGTTGGTGGGCTATGGGCTGTTGATGACCTTATGTGATGTGTGTTATTACACTTACTCCTTATCTAGTGATGAGTGCTCTTCTACAATTTTTCACATAATTTCTTCCTTTGTTTATAGCTTCTTGTTGGACCCTAATCACTCTTCTACCATTTTTTTATCTCTATTTACCACCATGTTAAGTACTCAAACAAATTTTCAAATAATTTCTTCCTTTGCTTCTAGCCTCTTTTTAGACCACATAATCATTCTCTTACCTTGATTGGTTCTTTCTCTATTTACTAAGCTTCTTGTGGGCTAGACTCACCCTATACTTTTCCTCCTCCGTGAATTCTATTCTTGTTTTTCATTAATCATTATGCCTTTTTAAAGGAAGTTTTTCGTTACTATTGCTGCCATCATTTTTTAGATTTATCCTTTTTTATGAGGATGACTTCCTTTCCTAGCTTTGCATGATGTATATAGAGCTTCAATTGGTTGCTCACAAGGTAACTCTTCCTTTGAACTGCCCTCCTTTATTGGATGCTCCTTTACACTTGGAAAAATACTAGATAATAAGGTATGAGAAATAAACCTTTCCTCAATTATTCTCTAAGAAAGGACTTTTTTCTCTTTTCATCAATTATGGAACTTTCAAGACATGCCTCTTTCTTCTTCTTGTTTTTTTTGTTCTCTAAAATTAGCATGATTTTGTCTAATATAGGGCTCTCAAAGATCTATATCTCTACTATTGATTTATCTCTGACATGGAATTTCTCCATATTGACAACATCTTAGGCACCCTATAATGATATACTATGGTTTTCTTCATTGTAGTCTTACGAATACTCTCCTCTTCCATGTTAATCATCAATATTTTTTGCTTTTTGAGGTAACACAACTCAACAACCACACATGTCTCACTCATCCTCTTCCTTGCTAAAATTCCCATTCATCCTATCCATGTCCTCCTCAAATCTTTCCTGTGAGCACATTTAAGGGTCTTCTATCCACTCGTAATATTGCCAAATCCTCCAAAGATTTAAGTTTCCTATTTTAGCGAACCTATCCTTTGGTTGAACCTAAAATCATAGATTTCCTCTCTGAAAACAATGTTTTTCTCTGGCTGATATTATTCCTCACTACTCTTCTTCTACATCTTCTCCCCATTCATAATATTTTTGTTAGCTTTTTTTTTTTTTTTTTCTATTATTGCTTGATACATACTACTCCAAAATCCACCATAGTTTCTCCAACTCGAGCTCCAATTTTTGAAACTTCCTTTGCTTGTTTATTATTTACCTCTACCTCTTCTTTTATCTTATTTATTTATTTTAGCTTTCATTACCCTCTTTTTCACATTATGAAACAAATCCACTTTTATATCCATAGCAATATCCATGACTCTCATTTGAGCTAGATTTAAAACTCATCTCAATAATAGCTAATGCTATCCCATAAATTATCTATTCCTAGAACATTTGGATGCTCTAGTACCAAATTAATGTAAACTCTTCTTGTCTCTATTTTTTGAAATAATGTAGAAATTCCTTTCGTGCTTATGTTTTGCTACCCCTACTATATAGCTCAATAAATCAGTATAGAATTAGAATTAAACATAACATATAGAGAAGAAGATATCAACAAGAATACATAGAGCATTAGTAATATAATCTTCCAACTTGGAAAAAAATACAAAAATTCAAATTTACAAATCTCAATAACTTCCTCTTATCTAACCCATAAATATTGTTATTTACAACCCAAAAAGACATCATCAAGTAATACTATTGTTTTTACTCTAACACCAAAAATAGCATGCAGTTAACAACTATTTCCCTAAAAGCCAATTAGTTACAAAGAACTGCTAAAATCAATGAAACAAAATCCTAAAAGACCTATAGTTATGAATCCACAAACAACAAACAATAATTTTCCTAAACAATTAAAGCACATAATTGACAAAAGTGGAAGGATCTACATTAAGGGAAATATGTATCAAGAAATCTCTTGTTGCGGATCTATTAGACATTAATATCTATTCATGTAATATTTTAAAGGATGATGCAAATGCGTGTTCTCCACCAAATGTCTTTAGTATACATATTACTCTTATTTTCATTTTTTTCTATAAAAAAAATGCAATTATAAAGCTTCTATTAGAGTTCATAATTACTTCTTGCATGGAGAAATACAAATTTAGGTGTGGACTTTCATGGATTGCAGGAAATTTTTTGGAAATTACAAGAAAATGGATATCAGGAAACAAAATTTCTCTATCCTTTCCAGTTGGCCTCAGTACAGAGAAAATAAAAGGTTTTTATATTGATGTCCAAAGTTGAAAATTGTATAATTTAGTAACTTTTTATTGATTTAGAAGAGAAAGTGCACATATTAATATCACTCTTAACAATTTTTGCAGATGATCGTCCTAAGTATCAATCTATTCAAGCAATTCTATTTGGTCCTTACTTGTTAGCTGCCATGAGTCATGGAGAATGGGACCTAAACATACAAAAAAAATCTTCATTGTCTGATTGGATTGTAGCAGTCCCTGCTTCTTATTCCTCTCAATTATACACTTTTGGTCAAGAAAGAAAGATATCTAATGTGCATGGCTCGTCACCAAACAACACCTTTATATTTACATACAATAATGTTCTTAGTCAAATAATGATGAACCCTTTTCCAAAGTTGGGGACAGATGAAGCAGCTCATGCCACTTTTAGAATAGTAGATACCACTACCGTAGAGAGAGAATCAAATTCAATCATGGATTTTGTTGGAAAAAATGTTTATTTGGAGCCCTTTCCTTGTCCTGGAATATTTATTGCACATCAAGGGATAAATAATAATGTCACTGTTTCACATAGAGTCGAGGCTAGTCTTTCAAGTGTGGATAGTGCAACCATTTTCAAAGTACATCTTGGGTTGGATAAGAATAACAATTCTCTATCTTTTGAGTCTATAGACCATCCTTCTTGTTTTCTTTATGGACGAGCAAGCTACCAAGTTCAACAAGTTGTTCAATTGAAATGCATTCCTAAGAGAGGCAATTCAGAATTCTACCATGCAGTAAGCTTCAATGTAAATAAAGGAATGAGCATATATCACCCCATGAGTTTCATTGCTATTGGTTCAAACAGAAATTACCTTCTTTCACCTCTCTTGGCTTTCCAAGATGAAAGGTATTCTGCGTATTTGAATATCACTAGTTGATCATTTTATCCCAAGAAATTTTTACAAGTAGACTTGTACCCTTACTAGAATAACACTTCATGAATATTTTCACTATTTCAGTGAGGGTTTACTTTTTGATATGTAAATATTATAGTAGAGAAGCATAACACTCAATATGTTGACAAGTATATTGTTATCCATATCCATTACAATGAATAATAACAACTATTAACTTATATTTCATTTTTCAAATGGTAATTATGGTTTATATAATTTAATTTCAACATGGCCTTCTTATTGACCTAATGATACTATTTGATGGTGCTCTTCAAGATTTCTAAGTTGTAGGTTTACCTATTTTTTTAAGATGATGCAAATATGATAGTTCTCACATTGTTGTATATTAAATAATGAGATATACCATTACCTATATGAAGTATTTGGAGAGCCTTTCAATCACCTTTACTATAGGAGGATTGTGATTGATTAACATGCATAAATTGATTTATTTTTCCTTTCACATGGCTATATTTATCTGGGATGTTAATTGTTTCCTAATTATACTATTATTATCATACCTTTATTTGACAATGTGATTTTTGTCCTGATTAACCCATTGTTGAACTATAATTTATTGGTTTGTGTTGGTTAATGGTAATTTATAATTTTATTTTGTTTATTATCAAGTAAAAATTTGTAGTTTGATGGATTAGAATACTCATCCATATGATAGTTTAGATTTTTTTTAATGTATGTTTTTTATAATATTTTAATCCACTCTATAACATCAAAGATATAAATATCCTTATAGTTCAATTGTTTCCATAGAAAAGAATACAATTAATTCTATTTTATAAATATTAACATGCAAAAAAATTTGTAGCTATAATTAATTTAATTTTATGATGTCCTAAAATCTTAGGTTTTCTTTTTTACTTAGTTTCATTTTATAATAATTATATAGTGTTGATATAAGATCTCTTCACTTTTTTGTAAACGTTCATTTTAAGATAAATGTATCTAAGATAGGAGTGCACATATTTATATTATTATAAAAAGTGTGCATATGATGGAGATGTCGAAATAAAAATCCTTGTGTCCACAATGGATTTGAAATGAATAGTTGTGTAACAAAAAATAAATAAATCCAACCTAGGGGTAGATAAGAAAAATGAAAAAAGTGCTTGGAATGACATAGTATTGAAAAAAAAATGAAGGGTTATGAAAATCCCACATATACTAAACAAAATACTTAAACAACAAGACCAAATGAAAACATGCAAACACCCAGACCATCAATGTTGGGGACAAAGTCATGAATTCAAACCTATTCTTCCTCTTCATTTTGTGCATCCTATAAACTTGGTATTCTTATTAGACACCCAAAATTCCAGTAATTTAGACAATATGAGGACCTTTATTAGTTTGATATCAAATTACATTTGTTTTGTGGCTGGATTTAGTATGATAAATGTGGTTTGATATCTAATAATTACTTTGATAGCATCATTGTATGATGATATGTATAGATTATGATTCAATATCCTTGTTTGTTTTTGTATGTTTAATTAAATAATGTTTACATTGCTATGACTATTTTAGATAGTAATTCTCTTTAATGAATGGTTTTTAATGAACCTTGGCTTTGTCTTGTAGGTAAAGGGATATGGGGTAAACTCTTGGTATTATGGCCCCTGATTTGATTAATTATTGTGTACATAATTCAAATACTAACAAGTCTCATCTTTGTCCACTAAATTATCTGGTCATAAAGATCCTCCTACTGCATGGAAAATCTAGGTAGGTTGGTGAAAATTTTGCTGACTTTCATTTCTGAGAGGCCTCTTTATAGTAGCAATAATGTTTGTTTTAATGATTTTTATTATGTTCAATTGGTTTTGGTTGAAAATTTTGGTGTATGGTGTTGCAATGTTGATGTGAGAGTGCATCCTTTTGAGTATTTTTAATGGTGTAGTAATGACAACCCTAGTGTGACTTGATATGAAATCTTTTCTATTTATGTCCTTTTTTTGAAGAATTATTTTGAAACAAATAAATTTCATCAAGTTCTATTTTGATCTAAGAATCAATAAATGTTAATTTTAATTCTAAATCTAAACCAATAAGTGGAAAAGTGTGATATTGTTACTACTTGTAAGCTACCTTTTTTTTAAAAGAACATATCATAGCTAAAATTTTTAAAAAAAAACTTGCAAATTGTGAAGATATTTTGTGGAGCTTCTATGGCTTATGTCCTTAGGGATTCAACTTATTCTATGTATTACTCTCTCCAAATTTAGGATAATCCTCTTGATGGAATCAAGGATACAAGAGAAACTAAATCCTATAGGAAAATTGTATATTAATTTAAATTTTTGGTGTGGAATATTTGAAATTTAAAATTGTATAAAGGAAAAATCTCAAAGTCTTGTATTGAGCATGAATGTATTTTGTGGCCTTCTTAATTATGTTTAAGCATGTTTCATGGTCATGAAAGGCTCTTAGTCATGTATATTTTTTCCTTTCTGAATTTTCTTTTGGAATGACTGTTTGAGTTTGCTATATCTTCAATATAGTCAAAATTAAAAAAAAAAAGCAAAATATATACTACTCATCAATATTGATATGTATGTCTCTAATTAGTTTTAACAAGCCAGGTTTACTTGTCATTTTCTTTATATCTTCTTTATTATTATTTGTTTGATATTTGAACATGCCACTGGTCTACCTTCACCACCTTATTATTTTGAAAATAAAAATTTGCCATTTAGTTTTTCTATTTTATTTTATTTTATTTTTTTCTGAAGTTTAAACTATTATTGAATGTGAATGTAGCTTTCATCTTAGTTCCACCCTTGGGAAGGAAATGCAGATAACACCATGTAACACACATCATAATTGAGATAGATTATATTTAAGTTTGTTGAGTACTCCATTTTTCTTTGTTGGATGTAGGTTGCTCGTAATTTGTTTCGATGGACTAAAGAAATGGCATATGCAGACTATTATGAGCATGCTTTAACAAATGGCGTGCTCAGTATCCAAAGAGGCAAAAAACCTGGGATTATGATTTACATGCTTCCCCAAGCACCAGGGGTTTCTAAGGCTCACACTTATCATGGTTGGGGTACAAAATATGATTCCTTTTGGTGTTGCTATGGCATAGGTAGAATTCTTTTTCAACTACCAATTAGGTACCTTTTGTTTGGTAAATGTTTTGTGTGTGCCAATCATCTCAAAAGTATTACATTCTCTACCATTAGTCTTGCACATTGCTTAATCCTAATATGCATATTTAAAGTGTGGATGCTTTCCTTATTTTTTGTGTGGCATGAGCAAAAAGTTTTAGAAACTTAAAATTGTTTCATTTAGTACACTTAAGCTTTGAAATAAAGTCGTGCTGATACATTTATTTAAAGTCTATTTTTGGATGAAACTAGATGTTGTATGGGAAGTAAAACTCACTGATTAATCTGTGTGCATAAATTCCATTGTTGAAGCGGGGCATAAATGATGCGGAATTGACCGGTAAAGTAAAGGCCTCCAACCTGGAGTGCTTCAACTTCAATTCAAGTCCTAAAGGTTCTCTCCTTTCAATTGAGAGAAGGTCGTAGGGGCTCCTTAAGTTGGTTGAGTTCATCCAAACAGAATTGGAAAGAGATCTATAAATAAAAGAATAAGAGCCCTATTTTTTGTGGAGAATTTGATCTAACCCTAGTAATCTATTGAGTCTAAAAAAAATTGCTGGAAATTACTATTGTTAATGATGCAGGGCTTTGTATAAGAAGTTGTAAGAAAATTCAGACCTATAGATCTAATATTTTCTCTAAATAGATAGTATTTTAATGGCCCTTTGAACACCACCTTTAAATATGCCCCTTAATTTTTTTTTGGAAATTTCACAACATAAACCAGCACTACGCCAATGATTAGCGTTAGCTCCAAAATTGAAAACCAATTTTAAATGATCTTAACGCCAAGAATGCACACTCAATCCCAAAGAAGGAGAAGTGTTGTCATATGGTGGAAAAAACTAAACAATAACTGAAATGAAATTACAATTGAATGGAGCTAGGCGGTGAACCAACCATGAAAGATTTCCGCACTTCCACTAATTCAGTGGGGGGAAGAGATTACAAAACAAACTAATTCATCTGCTGCGATGGGCATCCACTTGTGAATGGGAATTCACCACTTTTCAATGGGTACAAAAAGAGATTAACAAGTTCTTTTTCCAGTAAACCATCCAAGGGTTACATATGTTTGAGTTAAATCACAAATTAGTTGCAGAAATATAAATGACTAAACAATACTACTGTTTCAGCCTTACAATGCTAAGTATCTATAAGTACAAAATGTTTGTTACAATGAATTTGCAATAGCAAATCTGCTCCAAACTTTTGCAATGTTTATATTACATTCCCAATTACAAATTTGAGTAGAAATTCCAAGGAAACATAGCAAGAGAAGGGAATTACCAGGTTTGATTTACAGAACCAGCAAACTAAATGTTTAGACCAACAAGTAATCTC
>VDFB02301996.1:0-28598 GCA_007258455.2 Sequoia sempervirens | reverse complement strand
TGATTGAGCCCGTTGGTAAAAATTGAGCAACATATCTAGCGACCTCAACTAGATGTTTGCCTGCTAAACATAGAAACCAATAGCCAAAACTTGTCCATTGGATATGGAGTCATTAGGAAGCTTAGAAAATAAATAAAACCTAAGCCTTGGACATGGCTACAATTTGTTTGAGACTCATAGAACACAACTGGTTGCGAAAAAATGACAAAATAGGGGAAACTGAAAAAAAATATTTACTGTGCTGACACACCACTTAGGAAATGGAAAAACATCTAAACTAGAGTGCAGAAGCACTTATTGGAAACATAAACCTAACCTAATATGTACAATAGAGGAAATCCATCAGACTTGAAAACAAGGCTTGAGGTGTATCCCATTGACTGGGATAGGAATTACTTCACCTATTGTTGTAGCCAGTTGATAAGCATTGTGTTCCTTATAGTCTTTGATAATAAATGGACCTATCCACATGTTGTCAAACTTAGTGTGATGGCCTAACCTACTTTTCAAAACATCCCATTTCAGCATGAGATCTCCCACCTTGAATTTTTTTTCTGTAGCCTTCTTGTCAAATATCTTCTTTGTTTGGAGCTGATGATACTCCAAAACCTTCATTGCTTTGTCCCTTGATTCTTCGAGCTCCATGAGCTCTACATATCTCATGGACATTGGGTCCTATTCCTCAAACATCTCCAACTAGTGAACAATGTCTAGAGATAGAAGCTCTACGGATAAAGGTAACCTGGCCTCCTTGCCATAAACTAACAAGTATGGTGAATTAGCTATAGACCTCTTAGGAGTCACTCTATTTTCCCAAAGTGCATACTTTAATTTAATGTGCTAGGTCCTTTGATTATCCTCCATTGTTCTTTTGATAATCTTGATGAGATTCTTATTTGTGCTTTCAGCTAAACCACTACCCTAAGGGTAATAATTTGAGGATGTATTCAAATGAATGCCATGCTTAACAACCCAATCAGTTAATCTTAATCCCACAAATGCAAGAGCATTATCAGATATGATAGAGTCAAGAACTCTGAATCTAGTGACTATATCTTCATAAAAGCTCGAAACTCAAGACTCTTTTGCTTCTTTCAAAGCTATTGCTTCTGTCCACCATGTGAAATAGTCTATAGCAGTGAGCACCCACCTGTGACCAGTACTGGATGGTGGATTAATTGGCCCAATGAAGTTGATGCCCCATCTTATGAAGGGTTGCTCCACTTGAATTGGATGTAGAGGCATAGCAGGCAGCTTTTCCTTTACTGAAAATAGAGCACATTTCACACCTTTTTTGACCATGCATAAGCATCTTTAAATAAGTTAGGCTAGTAGTAACCGGCTCTCATTATTTTCCACGCGGTAGTTCTTGGAGCAAAGTGACCTCCTGTAGCTGCATCATGAAACTCATCAAGTACCTTTTCAATTTGATCACTATGAATACATCTTAGTAGAACACCATTTAGATCTTTTTTAAAAAGAACATTATCTACCGGCACATATGGTATGGATTGCAGTCTGAAGTATCTTCTTTTAGTTCTACTCAAACCTAATGGACACTCACCAGTTTGTAAAAATTGGGTCATGTCTTGAACCCAATTAATTGCTACAAGAGGCACATCATCTTGAGCATTCTAAAACTCATTTGTATTAGCAAACACAACATCCTTTCCTAATTCATCTTCACTGCTTGGCCCTATAGCAAGCTATTCACAGAGACCTTTACCTCTAACTAGTTTGGTATTTTTGATATCCACATCATATTCCATGACCTTAGTGATCCACCCTACTCTTTTTTCATTCAGATCTTTATTCAACAAAAATTCCTTCACACTTGAGTGTGCAACCAAAATATGAATCTTATTGTTTGAAACTAGAGGCTTAAACTTCTTCAGGCTTCTGATCACAGTGAGAACATGTTTCTCAACAAACATATACTTCTCTTCATAATCAATAAGCACTTGACTGAAGAAAGCTATGGGCCGCTCTAAATTATCCCTATTTCTCTGAACCAACATAGGAGAGATTGAACTACTGCTACCAAAAGTATACAAAAAAAAATCTTTAGAGAAATCTGGATTTACCAATGTCAGAGCAGATGCTAAAGCCTCCTTGATTTCTTCAAAACTATGCTTTGCTTCTTTTGTCCAATTGAAAACTGTGTTCTTTTTTAGCATGGTAGTCAAAGGTTGTAGTAAATTTGCAACATTAGGAATGAATCTTCTTAAAAAGTTAATCCTCCCTAAAAAGCTTTGCATTCCTTTCTTATTATTAGGAAATATAAGATCGAATATAGCTTTGACTCTTTCAAAATCAATGGTAACTCCATCTTTTGATACTATAAGGCCTAATAGTCTACCTTCATGAACTGTAAAGATACTTTTTGTAGGATTGAGGGATATCCCATACTCTCTACACTTTTCAAAAACTTTCTTGAGATGTGATAAATGTTCATTTGCATTTTTTGAATACATAGTTATGTCATCTAAATAAACTAGCAGACAGTTTTGAATTAAATTCTGAAACGCCATATCCATGGCACGCTGAAAGGTGGCACCAGTGTTAGATAAACCAAAAGAATTCTCTTGTAAGCTATAGTGCCCCATTTTGTTGTAAATGCTATTTTATACTAATCCTCCTCTTTGACTAGAATCTGGTTATAACCAAAATACCCATCCAGAAGAGAAAATGTTTCTGAACTAGTAACAACTTGGAGAATTTGTTCCATAGATGGTAAGGGATAATGATCCTTTAGAGATGCTCTGTTAAGATCTCTAAAATCTGCACACAGTCTTATCTCACCACTCTTCTTTCTAACCAGAATAAGATTAGAAACCCAGGATGTGTGTTTAATTGGAAATACAATACCCCCTCTACCAAATTGGTCATCTCTTTGATCATCAAAGTTTCAAGTTTAGGGTTCAATGGTCTCTTCTTTTGTCTAACAGGCTTGACACCAGGTTTTAACTCAATTGTATGTTATGTAATGTGAGGATCATACCCTCTTAAATCAAAATATTTCCAAGCAAAAACATCATGATACTCTTGGCATAAAACAATGAAATTTCTTTTATCCTCAACTAAACAAATTTTACCTAATTTGAGAAGCTTACCTTTAAAAATTTCAACCTCCTCATAATGATCCTCCTTGACCTGAATGCCAACTTTTCTCTTTTTAAGTTGATCATCAGAGTTGAATATGGATTCCAAGGTAACCAACCCTTTGGGAAGTTCATTTGTCTTCAGCTGTATCACTTGATCCTCATACTGCTGCTTAAGTTTTGTTTGATTAACCATGGAGAACTAATCCTCATCGAGCAAAAAGGAAAGAATCTGTTCATCGCTGTCAAAAACCTACTAGTGAATGTTGTTATCAGGAACTGAGGGCCTGATAATCACCTTGACATACTGTTGGGTTTTTTCTCTTTTGATATCACCTGGAATATCAAACTGTGCTCCACTGGTGCAAGCTTGTCAACATGCTTGTTCTAGTTCCTTGGAATAGATACTAAGTTAAAGGCATCAAATTCCTCAATCACATTCCACACTTTGTTTCTATAAGACTTTAGTGTGTCATTTTTAGCAACATTCAGGCCTCTTATTTGATTGAAAATTAACTCACTGTCCCCATAAAATTTCAAGCGGGTTATTCCTCTCTTCCTTTCCCACTCAAGACTTTGAACAAGGCCCTCATACTCAGGAGTGTTATTAGAGCATGCGAAAGAAAAATGGAAAGTAGAATAATACCTATCACCCTATGGAGATACAAGCATTGCACCTCCTCCATCTCCATTCTTGCTCTTGGAACCATCAAAGAATATCTCCCAAAGTCCACTTTGTTGTTGCAACAACTGACTTGAATTCTTCTCAAGGTTTGGAATCTCTACGTCAGGCTCAAGCATGACATAGTTTCCCATACTAGCATCTTGAATGAGGTCTCTAGGATTGTCCAACACATTTTCAATTTCCCACTCATGCAACAACACATCAAGAACAACTTTTGGTTGAAATTCTCAAGTGGCAACCAACTCACTATCAGTAAAAGCGACACAATTTGTGTTTGCAACAATAGGGATAGCATTGATGGGACTTGGGTTATATGGCTCGATATGATCTTTAGCCAACCTTTCAGATTTAATGGTAACCCTAGTTCCATGTCTTGTTCTAAACAACATATGTGACCAATCAGCTGACACATAACCACATATCTTGGTTGTAAATTCTCTTGATAAACACAAGGAAAAGAAAGGTGGAAGGTCTATGACACATATGTCTTGGGGAACTGAAAAATTAGGACAAGCATGAAGGGCGAGACTCAAATCTTTAATAATACCTAATGTATTAATAGAGGTACCATCCAATTGAATTACTCTCTTCTCGAAAGGCTGATACTTTAGTCCAAGTTTGTCAGCAATCTGCTTTGGCATCACTGAGCTACTAGCTCCACTATCTACCATACAGTTATGAACTAACTTGTCCCCTATGATTATTGATACATAAAATGGAGGTGGTTTAACTCCTTTTCCTATCTCTTTACCAGGCTATTGATCATTTCCTTGAGGATTATTTGTTAACACAACTCTAACTTGACCTATTGGAAACTCAACTTCATTAGATGTTTTCAAACTTGACAAGGTTGACTGTAATATATCCTTTTGACCTAGGATGGCTAATGAGTCCCACATAGACATTGTAACATTCATATTTTTCATACTATCAAGAATATTAAAGGGCACAACTAGGTTCACTTTATAATGTACCTTTATGCTAGTGTGATCAGCTTGCAAGTGTGGTTGCTCCCTGATCGGGAGTTGTTGATCTCGTTGAAAACCACGAGTCACTTGAGATGTAAGTGGTTCCATAGTTTCTGCCTTTCCTTTATTAGCTACTTGATCAAGCTCAAATGCTCTCTTCTTCACGCTGGTGTTAGCTACAACTAGAGAATTATCTACATTTAATCCACAAAATTCTTCACCTTGCCAGTTAAGTAGGGTAGTTTCATGGGTAGGCTGCTCTTGGTGTTGTGGAGATGTATCATTGAATACACTCTATTGTGAACTTGAGGCATTCTATACCATAAGTGCCTAATTGATGAGTCCATTTGAGTAAGTGGTTTGATTGTGAGGCTGCTTGCAAGGGTAGCACCACTCATAATCTGCTGCTAAGTTGTTTTGAATAGGAACTAGATCCTTGACTGTACTAACAGGGGCTGGAGCATAAGCCTGAAAAGGTCTTGTGTTCATGTTCTATCTTGGGCCCTGGTAATTGCCTTGGTAAGCTTGTCTACTACCTTGATATGCTTGTTGCTAACCTAGATTCTGCTATTGATAAGGCCTACTATATGATTGTTGCTTCTCTAAGCTCACAAGCTTATTTCCAAAAAACTGCAATAGACTTTTGATTTCCTGTAACTCATTTGGAGAACTTGAAGCACCATTTTCTTATGTTACAACAACTGGAATAGGTGGAAAAGGTGCAAAAGATGGTATCTGCAGAGGAATATTTGCATGAATCTTTGGGAATATAGGCATTGGTGGCCTAGGAGCAAGTTTACTAGCCTGTATTAGGCTATTTTCAGCTTTGATTGCTATTTCAAAATCATCTGGTAGAGAAAACCCTCCCATTCATTATATCATAACAACTATATCACTGTTAAGAGCCCTCAAAAATTACAAAAATGCATATTCTAGATGTGGTCTCACTGTTGTAGGGATTCTATCCCAAGTTCTTTGAAATTTGAAATTGAAATCATTCATCTACTCTTATGGAGCCCTCTTAATTGTAGTTAATTGTTCCAATAGAGACAAGTTGTCAGACCTGTCTTGAAATTGTTTATGCAACTTGTCTCCAAATTCATCCCAAGTTGCAATTGAACTGACTGCTAAGCCCCTATACCATTGCACAACTCTTTCTTTTAGTGAAACACCTAGTAATCTTACTACAACATCCTATTGGGTTATGTGATGGAGTCCGCATAACGAAGCCACATCTCGAATGTGTTCAATCAGGGTAGTTTGATCTTCCCCCGTGAAAGTTGGTAGACTCTTCAAGGCTGCCATTGGGATGTCATTGTGTTGTGCCAAATTCAAGGGGCTACCTCTATTAAAAGCAACAAAATGTTGATTCCTTGGAGCAGCCATTGGAGGTGGCTGAGGTGGATTTACTGGCACTCTAGATGAAGCCAAAGACAGGACAACATTGTGAGATCCCACAAATGGAGGAGTAGATTTAGTTCTTCTAGTATAGATACTTATTGTTCTTTGCCTTTCTATCACTTTGCCTTGTCTTCTGGGTGGTGACAACTGCAAATATTTGAAAGGAACTAAGTTGCTCCTTGTCTGAACTTTTCTCACAAACTATAGAAGGCACGGATTCTAAAGTTCTTCCTCTTTATGGAGTCACCAAGTATTCCAGAATGACTTCTATGATGTCCTAAACTTGCTGGCTGCATACCAAACCAACAATATCAAGTGGAAAAATTCCCACCAGGCGTGCCATAAACTATTGTCAACTAGAAGTGCACCCTATGCACAGTGATTGAGATTGAGATTTCTAGAGAAACATGGGATCATTTTGAGGTTGTGAGTCACCTAAAGTTGAAATGAACCTTTGGAGAAGGTTGGCTTCCTAGTTGGCAGTATCACCTAACTACTAATTCCCTAAGGGAAAGGGAGAAGGAGAATGCATACAATTGAAAGTTAAATCCTATGGTGATACACCACATTGATAAGAAATCATGGAATAAAACAAGATGAACATACATTGGAAAAATTTAACAGCAACTATTTCACTTACTCAACATAACCCCTTTAGACCTATGCATAATTCTTAAAAGGCTTGATCTACAAACGTATCTTAAGGAGGAAAGATTAATCTCATAGCTTTAAGGTATGAATAAAAATTTAGAAATACACAGTTAAGAACTTGCATAATCTAAAACACAGAAATGAGAGTAATACAAACATTAGTAGTAGCTTACAAGGTAAACTCTATGTTGTATTTCAGATTCCAGTTGAGTTACAAAGCATACATCAGTTGAGAAAGGATTTGTGAAAATCACTAACTCCTGAGAATGCATAATCTGAACTACTTACAAAAAGGAAAAAATTGCCTTATATACCAAAAGTGTGTTGGCCCCTTAGGGTTTGCAAAAATATCAGTCCTCAGAAAAATCTATCCTTAGATCTTTTGATTGAAATTAATGATGCATTCCTGTGTGTCCTTGTTGTCCATGTCGGTGAAGGATCATTTCCCGGAGAAGCTTTCAGATCTTTCGTAGCTACCGCATTCATTTTTGGTCCTTGTGTCCACCTTTGAATCCCTTGTCAAGCTCCTTTGAATGCTTTAGAGTTGATCCACGTCGATTCACTCCGTTGATCCCTTTGGCATCGGTCAAGCTGGCAACGATTCACCCGTAGCTCTCTCTGATTGGTTGGGCACATTCCACATGGATTCCTCAATAGTCAAAAGCATGCTCAGTCAAAATCACATCTCAACAAGACACTGGAAGTGTCTCATTGATGCAATTATGCCCCTCTGAAGCTATCAGTATAACATGACACTATCGATGAGAGCTCCTATTGAGTTCACAAAGTCAAATCGATATCACTGAAACCATCGGCAAGACTCACCTCCTTCGTTGAGACATCATGTCAAACTCCCCATTATTTAGCAAAGGCATCCATTTTGGGGAGACTCCTACTGGTTGTTGGGACTTCATAATGATGACTCCTCTTTTCCCTCGAGCTCCAAGATTTCATTTGATGAAAATTTCCTCCGACGGTGTGGCCTCATGGTGAAAACACCTTGCTTTGGCGAGGAATTCTAACGGGCTCCTTCTGCTCTATCACAGAGACTTTATTGGGTTGGTGAGACATCATGTTGACACCACCAGCTCATGCTAAAGGCAACATTTCTTCCTATCAGGGAGAGATTGTGCCTATCACTAGGATGTTATAGCGAAGTCTTTCCCTTTTCCCCATGGACATCTCACTTTTCCAAGACATCCTCACTCACTAAGGAAACATGGAAAATTCAAATCCCACAGTCAGGAGTCCTACCAACTTCAAATATCCATTCAATGAGACTTTATTGGGTCGGTAAGGCATTTCGTTGAGCTACTTTCTTTAACCCTGTTGAATTCACCTCGGAAAGACCATATTGGGTCGACAAGACTTTATAGTGAAGCCTTCAATCTCTTGGCAAGCTCCAATTCCACTTCGGCTAGAGCTTGCTCGGTCGGTGAGACCTTCCATTGACCTCCTCTTCATTCTCTAAGCTCACTTCAACATATTGTTGGGCCCTTCATTCTTCAGTGAGACACCATCAAGTCGGGGAGAGATCATAGCAAAGGCACAATCTTTCTCTGAGCTCACTTCACTTTAGGGAGACCCTTCTGTCTCGACAAGACCTCCAAAGACAAAATGTTACCCTAAGACCCTCCATCATTGTCAATAGTTAATTCTTTCAATGAGACATCATGGCAAATCTACTTTCTTTTTTGCTGAGGCCAAAAGTCAACAAGACTTTCGGAGGAGGACGAGATGTCACGGCAAAGCCTTCTCATTGTTGGCAAGGAAGAAAACTCTTGGTAAGACCTCATGGTGAAAGAAAATACCTCGAAACCTCAAGTCTTGAATGGAATAGCAGAGAAGAAGTGTGGATATGAAATATCTAAATAGAGGAGTGATGTCCCCTCAAGAATGTCCTCCAAACATGTAGAAGTAGCCAAGGCAGTGATACCTAAAACAAAGCCATCCTGTGATGTCAAGTCTGGAAAGCGGAATGTGTCTTGATGGATGATGATAGTGGAAGCCTCAATCAATGATTATGGACAAGGAATCATTGAATGTGAAGGGATACCAACTGTCTTTGATGAAGAAGAAGCACTGAAAGGTACCTTGTCAACCTCTTCAGAAAGATCAAGGTAAGCAACTTCCTGCACAACAATAGCCTCATGGGTGCCAGTCTAAAGAATGACATTACAGATCAAGTCATCGAGGGAATGGTGGAGTATACGGAATCTTAGTATAGTTCCAAAAGCTTGGTCAAAGAATGTGAGGACAATTACAACGTCAATAGATTTCAAAACATCACAATCAACTTGTCTCAAGGATCTCAAAAATAGTGTACTGCTTTGCCAACTCCAAACCGTTCATGAATACCTTCACTTGGATGAAGAACTATACCAAATAGATGTGACAACAAATCAAGTGATAGAAGATGGTGGCAGATCCCATCTCGCCATTGTGAATAGTTACCCTTGTGCAACATAACCAAAGGAGAATAATATGCAAGCACCATAAAGAAAATTTCTCCACAAAATTCAAAGACACTGACCTTCAACAATAAATAGAAGACTTCCAAATAGATATGCAACTGAGAATATGCCTCCGAGATCAAGAAATTCTTCTTCAATCTTTATGATGTCACAGGAATCAAAAAACCAAAAAAAAGGATACCTGGAGCTGAAACCAAAGAAGATGACTGTACTGATGAAAAAATGCACTGAAATATCTCTCGAATGCCGCTGGAATCTCCGAAATCCGACAATCTGATTCGAAGATATGCACTTTTGAGTCCAGAATGGAGGGTTGACTTTAGTTGACTTTAGAATTTGATAGCAGAAAAATACTACAAAATGGATGGCACCACTAGATAGTGCTTTGAATTCTCTTTCCGTTGATATCTCGTTTGCAAATTTTTGATATCATGGTGCGAAGATATGGCCCTCGGAAAAAAAAATCAATTTGATCTGTAATGGCTAACAAGGTGCAAAAATCAAGCACCCGGGGCTAAAAAAAATAAGCCCCCAGTCACTGATATGACCGCGGGGCTGAGTGCTTGGAAAAATACGCTACTTGATGGGCGGCGGTGAGCGATGGCGAGGTGAGTGAGGGTCAAGTGGCGCGGCCCGACGGCCAGTGCTTGACTTGGGATTAATGAGCATGAATCTCTAGGTGACTAGGGGTTATGTTGATTGGAGAGCTCCGTCGTCGGCGCGGGCGATTGGGCGGTGGTTGGTGGTCGTTGTCGGCGGGGGCGGATGGTGGGTTTGGCGATGTTGGTGGCCGATGATGGCAGGAAAATCGGAGGCGATAGCTTTGGCCAAGGTAGCGGGGCCGGCGTGGCGGTAGTGAATGGGCCAACAACGGATGGCGAAGGATGACCCGAGAGAGGATGTCGGTGAGTTTCGCGGTCTATCAATGAATATCTTGAAACAAGTTTTTTTGAATATTGCAAAATTAAAATTCAAATAATTTAATAAAGCCGATAGAATATTGAATGTCGACCGACTGAAAACTATAACTGTGAAAAAAAATTTCGACCAAAAACTATAGCACAGCAAATAAATTTTCTGCAAACCCTATAATAGGTGTAGGTCAAGCGTGCGAGGATGAAATTTTCCGGAACTATATAGAAAAAATATGCCAAATAATAGCCAAATATTTTTTTTGATTTTTCTAAAAAAAAAATTCCTTGGAGGATGACTGAACAGGAAGATTTTTTATAGCAGATTTGTACAGATAGTACAAAAAAAGCAAACCCTAAATAATACCTCAACTAGCTCCCGGATGATATGTCTCCGTTTTTGACAAATGAATAGGTGATCTATGGGTTTTGAGGCCTTCTAGATGCAATGGAGAAGTTGAAGAGAGCCTGATGTGCACTAGAAATCAGCTTGGCTCCCAGCTAGAACCAACTAGCCTGCAACATAAAACTCCAAGCCTGCAAGAATCTTGCACTCTAACTTCCTAGATCAAGGGTTGATGTTTCCATGGACAAGCTCTGATACCATGTTGAGATGAAGGATTGCACAACCCCTGAAGCTCCGTAATCTTCAATGAAGGAATTTAGCCATGAAAGATAATCAACCACAAAGAGAAGTGTTGCAACAATGGAATGCTGATTAAAGATTCTATTGATAATATGATTGATATGATATTGATATGATATATTACAAATGAACAAGATGCACGATTAAATAGGAAGGTAAACCTAATATGCATGAGATATTTAGGTGTCTAGATCAAACAACATGTGACAACATTATGAACCCTATCTAGATGATCATTAAATGATGAGATAAGTTCTAGAAGAGATCTTATCCACAAACTAGGAAGGAATATTATCCCATTTGTCGGTGCAACCTGGACTAAATGATTAAATGCAGACCTAGATTAACTTATGCTAGTGTAATAATTAATTATTAATTACCAACATCCTCATCTTCTATCAGTGAGAGTTTATTGATGTCACCTCGAACACACTCCATTCTACTGAGCTCTACATTTCATTCGGTGAGACACTAGCATGTTGGGAAAACTTTATAGCTAGGTCCATTAGTCATACCGATACCCGCTTCCATTGCTGAGACCACACCATGTCAGCAAGACATTACTCCAATGACTAGAAGCTACATCGATGTCAAATATGTCGGGGAGACCTCCTGCATTCGGTGAGACATTCTGGCAAAGGCACCAACAATCGCTGAGAGCCCATCCTTCGAGAAGACATCTTGCCAAAGGAAAAAATTTAAGTTGAGAGCTCCTTGGTGAACTACCATCGGCGTGACCTTTTGCATTTGGCAAGACCTTTTGTTGAAGATGCTTCCCCTCACCGAGAGTTCATGCTTCTCTTCAAGGAGAGATCACCATATCGGTAAAACCATTGGCTGAAGGTGCAACCCTATACTGAATGCGTCATCCCCTTTGCGAGACACTTGTTATTGGGGAGACTCCTGCAGAGCTTCATTACTGTCACCGAGAAATTGGCTTGTTGGCCAGACATTTTCCTGAGATGACCATCCTATGCTAGGAGCACTCCATTTCGGTGTGACTTCACTCCTTTGGCCAAAACTCATGCCAAGGCCTTCAATTTCTAGCGAATGCATTTCATATCGAGGAGACCTCTTAATGGTTATCGGGACATATCCCTAGTCTTTATTCCTTATACCGAAGCCACAACCCTTTGACAGGAGTCATAGCGAGGGCATCAACTTCGCCAAGACCTTGGTCTGTTGGCCAGACCTCACGACGGGCTCCTTTTTCTTTTGACATTGAGTTTACTTTCTCCTTGGTCAGGGAGACATTGCTATATTGGCAAGACCCTTTTTTGAAGCTTGATTCCTTTGCTGACACCACCTTACTTCAGTGACACCTCACCCGATCGGTAAGACCTCCTACTGAAGCTGCCACACATACGCTAAAGGTGTCCTTCTTTGGTGAGACCCTTTGTTGTCAGCGAGACTTTATACTGAAGCCCCCTCAAGTTGTAGTGTATCTTCACCCAATGACATCCCCTTTCGTTAAGACTCTCGCCAATCGCCAAGACATCTCCCTGAAATGATTTTATTTTCCTGATGTGACCATTTCCTCCTTTTGACAAGACCACATCTCCATTGGCCAAACCTCATGGCGATGATGCCTTCATTCAGTGAGAGTCCTTTTAGTTTGCTAGACATCTGGAAGGTCTTGGAAACTCTCTCCTTAGAGGATTTTCATGCCAAACTTAAACAATTTAGGCCTCCCAACTGAGTTCCCCATGACCTAGCATCAGATACATGACTTTTTCCCTTGTGCGAATGTTTGATTTGGCCTTCTTGAACCTCTGTCACATGATTTATCCTGCCTGATTGAGCCCGTTGGTAAAAATTGAGCAACAAAACATTTAATTCATTTTGTTAATCTTTAAAATTCAAAATGGAGTGACTTGGTCAATTAGTTGAGGTAGTTATTGGTAAACTTATCATCTTGAAATCATTTTTATTTTTTTTATGAGTTGGTTACCAACATAAGGAGATGCTATGGTATCTTTTCATCACTTTTTGGAGAGCATCTAGGGGTTTTTGGAGACATGTGGAGAAAATTTAGGCTTTTGGCTTAGTATGGAGAATTTTTAGAGGTGGTTATGGTTTGATTAAGTCTTGCATGAATTTTTCAACCATTTTGAGCTCATTTGAGGAAAATCCAATTGCTATATTTTTGTCTTTTTGAAGCCATTCAAGTTCATGAAGTTCCTAGAGCCTTGTTTTGTGGAGAAACTTGGGTGTTGGCTACTTAGTCACATTTTCTATTGATTATTGAGTTAGTTCTAACTATGTAGATTGGAGACATTGTGACTTTTATAGTCTTTTGCTGTAGACTTTTATGAGATATGGAATATAGTTTATACCTTGGAGATAACTAGTAATGAAATATTTTTCCTTCATATTCTTTCAAATCTTGTGTATGTCATGAAGATTGATCAAGTTCTTAATGAATTTATCATTTTCCTTATAACTTTGTCTCTTAATTTGTACCTTTTTTGCAAAAATCTTGTTCTTCCAGGTTGCTAGGAGTGTCTTTAAAATAAATATAACCTTTAATTGTGAATTCATTTTCCATTTCAAATTTTATGTATTTTATCCTCTTAGTGAAATATTAATGAAAAAGCTATGGAGCAATACCTGTTGTGCAAGTATTTCTCCACTACCAGTCAAAATCAAGTGTCATAGTTTCTCTGGTTTTCATGTCCACTTAAAAGTTAGGTGTATCACCATAGGAATAACATATTTTTACTGGTTTTCATTTTTAAAGCAATCCTTATCCCTTTTCCTTATAAATTCAATAGATTAGGTGAAAACCAACACAGGAAGTGGGCCTTCTCCAGAGGTTCTTTTCCATTTTTAGGTGACCCACAACCTGGAAAAGTTCCCATGTTCCTCTAAGGTATCAAGTTTCTGTAACTTGATAAGGGTGCAAATTTAAGAGATAAAAAGTATATTATAATTATTAGTTGCTTTAAGGTCATACTTGTAATATTTAGTTCCCACCATTGATTTACAATATAATGTAACAGTGCTTGTTTTATTCCATGAGGTAAAATGTACCTACGATCTGTAATGCTAATGGACCCCATAATTTTGGGTCTTGTGAGCATTACAGATTGTGGGTACATTTTACCTTATAAAGTAAAAAGAGGGTCATTAGATCAATTATCCAAAAGAAATTTCGTGCCCCATCAGAATTATAGATCATGTGTACATTTTACCTTGCAAAATATAAGGAGGGAAATTTTATTATATTTTAAAATAATGGTGGCAAGTAAATATTATAGTACACCCCTTAAACCCATCAATAATTTACACCCTTGGGCCCCTAATTTTCCATAAGAATTATTTTTAGGTTGGATGGATGCACCATCATAATTAACATTGCATTTTCCTATTATTTTTCAAGATCGCCAAAATTTTGTATAAAATTTTAGTGATATAAAAAAAATCACCAATACAATTAATATTTTTTTCAAAAAAAAGGAAAGATTCATGAATATAAATTAATACTTTTTCCTAAAAAAATGAAAGATTCACCAATATTTTATATCCTTTTTTGAGGGGGGTTTCCAAAAGTTATCACTAGTAGCTTCATAAGCCTTTTTCCTTCTCCTTTTTTTTGCATGTTGGGATGTACCACGTGTTGCACATGCACACTTTCAAGTACCTAGTCATGGCCTTCTCTCTTTATAAAGATGTGTGATGACACCACATAGTGGCTACATGGTCTTTTATAAACATTTATTCCTAACCACAAAACACAACACATGTCCGCATTGCGGGTTTTCTTGCAAGCAACACCAAAGAGACCTCAGGGATGCTTGGCCACATGCCATGTATCCCAAACAAGATTTTTTCCATTAAGAAGAGTATGTGGCATTGGAACTAATAGTATGGAACATTTTTTTTAGTACGAGGATATTAAAGAGCTTTGAAAATCACCCACCCATTATTTACAATAAATTGGATCTATTTTAGATAGAGGTTCCTTTACTAGGTATGACACCACATTAATCTTGACAACCTGGGGGATATTCAGATGGTGGCCAAGGTTCGGCTTAGTAGGATTTGCATAGAGTTTTATTGAAAATAATGGGAATGCCAAATCTTAGTTGCATTTGAATTGGTGCTTAGCAACTCAAACTTTATTACGCTATGGGCTTGTTTGACATAATCTTATCTTTAAATGGGGGTTTTAGAATTGTGGTTTAATGCTACCATTTTATTTTTTATATTTTATGATCTAATGGTGGGAGAGATATTTATGTTTTTTCTCTTCCCATGTTCTATAAAAAGGAATTTCTAAGCCTCTCCAAGAGATAAGTATTAGTGAGTGTTGATGATCCATTACAAAGTTATATGTTACTTTCTTGTAATCAGTATTTAGAGATCAATTTTTTAGATAATGTCCATTTTAGAACACTTGACCTTAGCATTTTGTATTGTTCTTGAATTAAAAGCAATAGAATGTGGAAGCACATCAAACTATACCTATGTGGCCTTTATTGTGTGTTTTATTCTTTGCTCATATTAAATCTTTGCTCTGTGTCATCTACATTCCTAAATGATCTTGATAATTTATCATTTTTAGTTTTTAGCTTTTGTAATATTTAACATAAATTTTTAGTCAATTGGACCATGTTTTACAATCTTTCTTTTTTCTTCAAAATTTTGTGTTGATTTTTACACTATGCTAATGGGGAAAAAAATTGTAAAGGATTTGAAGCATTAGTAACTATTCTTCTGTGGGTGTATCATCCTTTGTCAAACCTTAGTGATTGCTTCCCACAAGAAGATATGAATATTTTCTTTGTGTTTATATATAAGCCTTAGTAGTTCATTCTCTTCTCAACAATGAAGGGTCTGTAACACTATGCATTCATTATTTCAAAATTGATTCTCTAGTAGGAAGGTTGGAAATGTTGTAAAATCCTTCAACATATCACCTTAGATAGTTTTAATTTTTGTATTCCTTCTTCCCTTTCCTCAAAACCAAGAATAAAGAGTTGACTTCTAAAATCGTGGAGGTCATTTATTGGAGTGTAATATGTCTCCCATCCACTAAATTTACCATAAGAATATTCAAAGAAGCATAGGTTGTCATGATCAATAGTTCTTTTTCTAGCACATCTAATGGGACCCGAATTTCTACTTTATGATGCTCAATTTTGGCCTTGAAGAGACTCTCAAGTCAAATTAGTGATGAGCCTACTAATTGAACATATGCGTTCATGCCCAAGATCCAAACTAGAGCATCCTTTAGAGATAATTTGTGATACTCTGAGTTACCATCTTTTTCCCTTAGATGAATAAACACTACAAGTTCTTTAACGCATGTTAGAAGAAGTAGTGTTAGGATCACAAGTCCTGTATCTAGAGGTATATCCACTCCACCATTCAATAGATCATTTCAAATTAGAATACCTATTTTTCTAACACAGAGAGGTTTGTTCTCGATGACCCATCAAGAACCAAGAAAATTTGTGTCTTGGAACAATGGTAGTCCACTCATCCCTCCTACTCCCCTAGATGTATGGCCACCTATCCTTGCTAATGCTTTGAAATCCATTCCAAAATTTATTGGCGTTGATGATGATGCCACTCACAAAATTAGTGCAGATAAAGTCCTAATAGGAAAAGTGTGAAGAACCTATCTTTCTTGAAAGACTGAACCAAGGGAACCTTATGAGGTGTCTGTGTTATAGGAAAAGATTGACTTAGCTTTTAATCCCAAATATTTGGTAGTCAGGTCTTGACCATAGTAGGTTCACTTCAAGGTATGATGTGATATTGTTGTTAATCTAAAGGGGTCTATTGTTGATTAGAATTATAAACATTCAATACCAAGTTTCTAGTTCAATCATAAAATAATCTCAGGAAATCAAAATATTTGCAATAATATTCCATGAACATCAATAGTTTTTGCTAACTTAAGTAGATTTAGCTTTAAACATTCAAAAATTTCATAAGAAACAAAATATTTTCAATAATTTCCATTCATTCATCTATTTTTAAAAATATTTTCCAAATTTTAAACGTCTAATCTAAAATAAAGCATAAAAATATTGAAAAAGTAAAATTTCTCCTAGTTATTCTCCACACATGCCGCAAGGGTTAATCAAATCAAAGCAAACCACTTTATACATCACCAGATTGCTTCACAACTACATATAAAGTGGTGTGAGATTTTAAAGAAGGGGGTTTTTAGTTTGGACACCAAGTAGGCTCTGCATGCACCCTTAGATGACACAACACACAATCTATTTTGGCTGAACAACCAAAACCAACTACCAAAATTTATTAGATAGGTAGCTATCAATTTGGCTTCGATATTGATTAAATTCTATGTGCATACAAGTTTTTAGTCTAGAATGATTTATAAAATAAGAAAAAAGAACAAAACTTAGAGAAGTTTTGGCTCTTCCGACATCCATAAATTCTGAATTTAACTTAAAAAAAATATTCCATGACCTTTTATAGAAGCAAGACATAGGTAGGATAAGACAAATACATGAGAGGAAATCTAAGGGATGAATCACATCAAGGCACATGGAATGTAGTGACAGGTAAGAGAATTGCAAAAGAAACTTGTCAATGAAGGTCAACCTTCATATGTATGGTGAAGTCCTTATTTTTCATCTCCTTATAATCAAGGTTCCTTCTTTGAACCAAACAAATCCACAAAAAAAAAATGTAGGAAATTCCCATATATTCAAAATGACCAGGTGGAATTTCTTTTTCTATACTTAGATTCAATCTTGATTTGAACATTCAAGGAATAAATAATCCCTGAAATGAACACACTTCTTGGTTGCATGCTTAAACTCTAGAGTCCCAATTTCCTGGTATTCGGTGTATCTTTGGAATGAAATCTATCCAAACACAAGCTTCCAAAGTGCATTGTTGAACCTAGTAGCACCATCAAATTTGCTTGCAACTTTAATTTTCCTGAACATCCATACCTGAACTTTGCATTGCAATCTTCTTCTCCTGCAATCACAAATTCCACTCATTAAATCTATTAAAAAAAGAAACATTTATAAAATATCATGTAAATAAAACTAGATCATTAAATTTGTTATCACATAAATCCATTATAAATAACACACTTTTTGAAAAGAAACAATTCTTGCATAATTATTCTTTACATATTGGATCACTAGACTATTGCACTTCCTGGATAAACTTAATATTTTAAAACTTTACTTTGCATCGTTACCCAGTATTTAGTTTTACCCTTGAATTTCCTCAGAATTTGGTTTTATTGAAACTTCTATTTCTACCGGAACTTGACTATCAGACTGGAACACTTTGCTCAACATTTATATTACCTTTTTCCTCTTTTATATTTCTCTTTTCTCTTAACTTCCAATGATATTTTCAAACTAGCCATCCCCTGCCATAAGCATTAGTTTTCACTTTGGTCCCCAAGTCTTATAATATTAGGGTGTGTTATGAGACCACACAATGATTGAGGAAGACTTGAAGAAACCATCAGAACATCTTCAATATGTTGGGAATGTTTGAATAGTTCATAAAATCATAGAGCATAATGTGGCCCTCAAATTCTTGGTTGTATCTTTCAAGGGAAATTCCCAAGATTGGTATAGGTCACTAAATTCTAATTTCATCCATATGTGGGATCAACTGAGAGAAAAAATCTTTCAATACTTTTTAGAAAAGGGATATCACTCATCTTTACTACAAGAGCTAATAATAATAAAGAGAACACCTCAAGAGGATATTATAGATTTTAACACAAGGTTTTATAAGATTTAGAAAAAGGTTCTTGTAGCAGCCATGGTGTTCATGTTCTACTTGAAGGCTTTCAACTCAAACATTACAATTATGATATGTCACTCAAAGGTGACACTCTACTTGATACAAATGACCTAGTAGTAAGAGTAGAAAATAACTTGAGAGATGTTGTGAAACTACCAACTAGGCCACCAATGCTGGTGTTTGAAGAAATATCCACTTAGACCTAGGAAGAGGTCACTCCTAGTACATCTTCCACACCTCTCCCATCAATGTATGTATATCCTAATACACAAGAAAGAAATTTGGGCTCTTTCTCACTAGCTACAAAGATGAATGACAAAAAAATGTTACAAAATTTATTGAATGAAATTGTTAGTTTAAGGTAGTAGAAAGCAATGCCTCTAAAGCCTCCTTGTCAAGGTTATAAGGGAGTTAAGCCATATTTCTATCATAATTGATACCAAGGAGGTATGAAGGGAAACAACCAGTCACAACCCTTGACCAAGATGGTACTAATTCATATAACAATGCAAACAGTGAAGCCTAACTCCAATAAGGACTTAGTCTCAGGCCAAAATAACCTGGAAAAAGATACAAATTATTTGTTTTTTCCATGCAATGATTCCCACATGCCCAAAATTTCCAAGAGTAAATCCCCAGAAAAATATAGCAGAGTAGAGAAGTCAAGGTGTCTCTTTGGATATGGGAGTCTGCATATTAGTCTCCTAAGATCTAAAACTCTAGACTAAGCACCTAGATGCAGGGCATGTCCTTAGAGTAAGCGATAAAAATCACCCCAGACTAGGCTCTCTTTTCTTGGATGGAGGGAGAAGATGCAATGTTTGTAAATGAAGTCCTAACGATAGGAGCCAGAGAGGTCTAGTTGAATTACAACACCTGCTCAAAGAGGAGATTTAAGGGGGGAGTTTTTTCCACAAAAAAAATAGCAACAAACACAACAATCTCAAGTATAGTAGAAAGCTATAGACAAAGTTTCTAGTCTACGTATAATAATTGAACCCTTTCCAAAACAAAAGGAGGAACCCTATTTCAAACAAAGGTAACATCGACTAAATCACTCAACATAGTTGAATAGCTAAAGAAAACTCCTGCCAACATGCTTTTATGGGACATTCTAGCTATTCCAGAGTAGAATTCTTTACTGTAGGACACTTTGGAAAAAGATAAGATGATTCCACAACAAAATCTAGACCTAAAGTATAACCAAGAAAAGGGAAAGTGGCCAATCTAAGAGCCTCACACTTTAGGTGTTGTATCATTGGTGAATATTAATGAAAGGTTAGTCGATAATGTGATATGTAAACCAAAGCCTACCCATTTTTATTATCCCTCATTATGGTGATAAATTTTTGTAAAATTATATGATAGATTTAGGTGCTAGTACCACATTCATGCCAAAGCTAGTGGCAAACTCTCTGAATTTAGAACATGAACCCCTTGATAAGGGAATTATGCAGTTTGATATGAAAAAGGTCTAGGCTATAGGCTTAATCAAAAGCCTTCCATTAACCTTGTATTCATACCCTAGCCAAACAATTACCTAAGAAGTGGTCATGATCAAAATTCCTCCCATCTTCAGAATGTGTTTATCTAGGGACATCACTACTAAAGTAGGGGGTATTGAGCTCTTGATTGGTCCCACTTGATATTGAGTACTAAGTATAGTGTGAAAATCAAGATACTATTAGAACCACTCCATGCTAAACACATTGCAAAAGATGTAATGAGTTTTGAAGTTGTGCATACATTCATTTCTAAGAACAAGATGTATTGTATAGAAATTTTAGAGGATGAAGAAGTGATCGGTGATTGAAGCATTGAGGGAGAGATCTTACTAAATAAATTCATAGAGTATGACCCTTTCACTAACTTCCATGCTACTAGTATGGGAATATATATAATCTATGACAAAGACTAGGTCATCTTGAAGGTGACCAAAAACTAGGAGGCTCAAGAAGAGGGGTCAAACCATGAACAAGGCTTATAGAAGTTCCACTTCGATAGTGTGAGATGTAGGGCTGGCTTGGGAGTAGGTATTTTCCTGGTATCCCCTATGGAATGGAGATTCTTAGAGTTTTCTTATTCAAATTTTTGTGCATGAATAATGAGAAAAAATATGAGGACCTAATCCATGGTTTAGATCTAGTAGAGTGCACAGGCATTAAAAGGTTGCAAGTTTTTAGAGATCCAGAGCTAGTTGCCAAGAAAATTAGAGGATAGTTGGCTACAAAGAATATGTGAATATGCTCTCAAAATTGGTTTTGAGGTCATAAAATTTTGTGACAAATAGGATGGCTTCAATTGGCTCTCAGTTTGAGCCAATTATTAAATTTTATTTTAATTTTTTCTTAAATATTGTTTTTGATTGGTTGAAAACTAAATTATTAATAACTAGTTAACTAAAAAAATTCAAATTCATTACAATAGTACTATGCCTAAGGCAAGTACTAATAATATAGTATTCTAATTAATAATAGTAATATACATCATTTTGTTTAATATTTTGTGATACCCCTCGTATTGTTGATACTCTATTTTGTTGGTATTGTACTTGGTTTGTGATGGTGATCAATTCATCGGATTGGTTTTGTGTGGATTCATAGTTTGGGTTGTTTGTTGTACTTAACATTACTTATGATGCTTGATGATACATTTTGTGGTGATTATGTTATATGGTTATGTTAAGGTTTTCTTTAATAATATATGTGGTGATGTTGTGATTCTATGTTGCTATGGTTTCTGATGTGTTTGCTAGTGAGTCTTGGTGAAAGGATAGAGTGGCATCACTTGCTTGCAAGTGCTCTGCTACTCCATGATTACCTTTCATGGTGTGTCTGTAATGGAGATTTACATGCTACTTGACATTTTTTTCTATGCAAGATGTAGGTACTGGACACTGACTCTACCTGCTTGACAAGTTTGAGCATGTCCCATAAACCCAACGGGTATGATGTTGAAAAGGGAGTTGATAAGGAAGTGTCCCAATCCCAAGTTTATCACCTTGTTGTGAGTCTAATTGCATCTTTGTCTCAACCTCATCTTTGTTTATGTTTGGGTTAGTGTTGATTATTTATTTTAGTATGTAAATGTTTTTTATTTAATTAATCTTTATTTTATGTGTGATTAATTAATTTTATTTAGTTGATAAAATTATTTATAGAGAATTATAGTTATGTTAATTAATTAAATTTTCTTGATTGAGTGGATAGTTTAAATAAAAATAATAGATGTTATAATGTGAATTAGAATTTTAAATTTGCTTAAGGTAGTGGTATTTATTTTTGAATTTTTAAAATTAATTAAATAGATTATATGCTTTATTATTATTAAAAGAAAAATAATTAAAATTAGTTAATTTATAATTAGGGTATTTACGAGAGCGAGTGAGAATTTAATAAAAAATCTTGTTTAAAAATATTCTTGGAGAGAATATTGCCATGATGTGAATGGAAAAAAGTTTCTTCACGGAAATAAATTGGTTTTAGAATAGTTTTTGGGTTTTGGGGGTTTCTGGTTAAAAATTTGTGGAGGTTTTCAACATATGTTTTTGGACTCATATTTTGTAACTTGTTGGAGGTGAATATTCTAGAAAGGTTTTGGAAGTGAGCTCTGAAGGTGAAGCTTTGCTCCAACCCTCATTCCTTCAAGCTTCAGGAAAACATGTTCCTTTACTATTTATTTAATTGTTTTCTTGTTTTGGAAAGATTGCTTGAAATTATTTGTGTAAGAGGAAATTGCCGTGAATTAGTTATAAACCTTCGTATAAATTTTTGTTGATATTTTCTGAGTAGAAAAGTTTGTTAAAAGTTACTTTGTAGAAAAACTTTGTTTTGTAGAAATTTTTATAGTAAAACTAGAGAGCCTCATGGAAAAGAAATTATTGTTAAACAATAGGGAAACTACTAAAAAAGAAACAATAGAAAAACAAAATAGAAAAATAGTAGAGAGATTTTGAAACCTCTCAAGTTTTGGATTGAAAACCTTCCTATTAAAATTAGGAAAAACCCATATCTAGTTTTCTTGTGGATGAATATAATTTAAATCTATTTTTCTAATTTAATATATATGTCTGGAATTTTTTTTTAAAATAAAATATAAAAGAAAGAATAAAATTTACTTTGTGTAGACAATACAGATTGTCTAAGATTAAATTAAAACAAAAAATATAAAAAAGAATTTATATATATATATATATGGGGGGGAGAGGGCCGGCTGCTACTGTACCCCCACTCCCATGGTGGAGCACAACCACCATGGCTACGCACAGCAGCGATAGGCTACTAGGCGCAACCTTGATGGGGCTGTGACCTCCCCACCTAGGGAGGACATAATGCTCCTAGCATTGTGACTTAATTAAAAAAATATATTTTTATTTAAATTCACTTTTAAATAATATTTAAAAATTTAAATTTATGAAATATAATCAAAAATAAATTTGTTATTTTATATTAATAAATATATATATGTATGTATATATATATGTGGGTGTGTGTGTTTATATATATATATGGATTATAATTATGTGGATTATTTTTATAATGTTAATTTAAAATTATGATATTAAATGAAATATGTATATATACATTTGTCTAAAATTATAGAGAAATATTACATAGGTCATTTATAATGACTTTATGTTGTTACTAGAAAAAATGAATGAAAATATTTCATCAAGTCAAATTGAGTGTTTTATTAAATGAAATAGTTTGAGTTAACTGATAGATTAACTTCCATGGTGGATTTCGTACAATGAGTTATCTTAATGTGATTATTAAGTAAATTTTCATTCCTTAAAAAATCTTGATGTTGAATAAATATTTAGATTCTTTGATTTTCTTTGAGTTCTTTGTTGATTTCCTTGAGTTTGGTTATAAACCATGTGGAGGCCCATAAGTTAGTTGACATTTCTATAGGTGATAAGGTTATTATTTAAAACTTCTAGAGGCATGGGAAAATGGTGGTTTATTATGTGACCTTTTAATTTGATACTTGTCTCTATTTTGTCTATAGTTGTGATCTTGAGTTTACAATGGGTTGTATTATTCTTGTTATGCGAGTTGATTCATATGAATTTTGGAGAAATTGTTTGCCTCGCGGTTGTTCTATTTTGTGTTTTAGAGTACTTGTGGGTACAAACCCTTGGATTTGTTGTTATGTTTTGGGTTTCTAGGGAGAGTGACTCTACGTGTGTGTTGACGCACAAAGGAGTTGTCAGGATAACCCACATTAGAGTTAGAGTAATAAGTGATAATCTAATTAATTAATTAGGGAGTGGGTAGTTAAACATTAACAACATAATTGTGGATGCCTCATCTACCTGTTAGTGTTTTTGCAGACTAAAGGTGGGATGAGAAGGCCATGGTTGGCAAGATCATTACCTCATCTCAATGAGAAGTTAAAGGTTCCGCACAAGTCACCATATGAGGTCGATGCCTAGAGAAGCTGTCAGGATAACCATAGATGGGGGTCAACGCCTATAGAAAGGAATTCAGGATAACCCATGTAGAATTGTGTGATGACACCCTCCTCTTGTATTCCCTTGAGTTGTTTTTATTGATAATCTCTGGAAGTGGTCTATTGATTTATTTTTGTGATTTATTGTTGTTATGTTTTGGAAGTGGTCTTTTGATATTATGTTTCCATTTATGTGTGTTTTAGCTTTCCTTGCTCGGAGTTTAGTCTTGTGTATTTGTTTATATGTTCTTGGTCAGGGACCCTTTCTTATCTACTCCTAGCACAGGGGTGGTTGGGTGGAACATGCTACACACCCCATTGAGTTCCCTATCTTGTAGTTGTACTTTTTAGTGCAGAGTTTTCAGAGACAACTTGATCTAGAGCTTATATGTCTCCAGATGTATACTTGTAATTCTATTATACTTGTGTAATGATATATTACTCTCCCATGTATTTGGAAGAATTCCGATGTAATATTGAGTAATTGCTAAATAAGATGTACTTGTAGATTGATGTAATGTATAATCACATTGTGTAATTCATGCTTTATCCATAATTTTAAATATCATTGATGTGTTATGTTCGAGAAAATATGTTCTTTATATTTCCAAGTACAATCATTTATGAAAGCATGTATGGTTTCTATATGGTTTATTCTTGTCACATTGTTTATTCTTAAAAAACGTTTTAAAGAGGATTGTGAATGACTGGGTTACATTTGTAGAATTGATAATTACTTTTATCAACTTTGATTATGGGATAGATTGTATGTAATGTCACCTCGTGTACCCCAAGGGACTTAGGTGTTTAACTTGTAATCATTAGCTATGTTAGTTGCATTAGTAAACTTAGTGTTTATTCTATATTTTATTAAAAAAAAATTGTTGCATTTTTAGTTGGGGTTTATGCGACAAGGCATTACAACTTGGTATCAGAGCCAGGTTTGTAAACACTGGGCACTTTCGGTAGCTTGAGTCCATTAGGAAACCTTTCTGTTAACTCTTGATCTCTTATAACCCCAATTTTTGTGTAGGATCATGCCTCGGGGTAGAGGTCGTGGCCGAGGAAAAGGCTAGGGTAGTGGCCATGGAGCCAACTGAAAAATTCCATCACCATCGATTTTCCATGGTTAAGAGTGTGAGGAACTACATAGTTCCCAAATGAATCCAATAGGTGGTGGTATGAACCTAGAGTAGCTAGGCATGGAGAAAGTGCAAGTAGGCCAACTGCTAGAAGAAATCTCTAATGATGAAACTCTAGAAAATGATCTAGTTTGGATGATAGAAGAAAGAAAAAAACTGTTGAATCTAAACTTGTTATTAGGACCAAGAAGCCATTAGTAGTTCGAGACTGGCCATTGGGGTGTGGACCCCATGTCCCCAAGTTGAAAAAAGAGGAGGTAGAATTCATACGAGCACATTGCCCCTCCTTTAAGATGACCATGAGGGACTCAAATGAGGACCCAAAAGACTGTCCTCTGGGGGATCGTGAGTAGGAACCTTTGTTTGGTGAACCCTTTTAAATAATGTACTTTATAATATAAGTTTTTGTTGGTGCAGGTGCACCCTTTTGTTTGAACTGGTTGATAGTATGAATAACTAGTATGTGTGATACTCTATTATAATGTTTGTGTTATGAACTAAAGAGTGGCATTTTCTTGAAAGTTGTGGTGTGGAATCTTGGCCTTTTGGTTGTAAATGTATAGGAACTTGTGCTGAAAAGTGAATAAAGTAATTTTTCTAGTGTGTAATATATATATATATATATATATTGGAGTGAATAATTATGCTAGTATTTTATAGTATTTTGATGTTAAGATGAAGTTTGAACTATTGAAACTAATGTGTTCTTTCCTATCTTAGTTGGTGATTTCCTTGATAGTTGGCTTTTTCATTTGTTTAACCATTTTATGCTATAGGAATTTTCTCTTTTTATTTGTGGTTGCAAATGATTGATTACTTATTTTACTACTTGTTGTTCAATGTGGAACTTTGTATTCCATTATAGAATTTGATACTTTAGTCTTATTGTCATTGGTATTTGTTTGAAAATTTCTAAGCTTTGGTGCATTTTTCTTTCCTTTCTTTTTTGGCTCACTACTCATAGCTTGAAGATCATTATATATTAGTTTGGAATCAATAGTAAACCCTTTGATTTACTATGAAGACTCCATCTTAGTAGTATGGTTGCATTCAAGAATGTAGACTGAGCTTGGTATTCAATTTTGGGTTCCTATTTTTTGTGTTATAACTATGATACTCTCCATTATTATTTGATCTTAGTAAGCATATCATGGTCCTTATTGTATCATAAATCCGATGCCCCCTTATTATTCATCATGCTATTAACCTTCACTATTTGCACCCTTTCTTTCCAACCACATAGTCACAATTTGTCATAGTTTTCAATTTATACTTCGATGCATGTATGTTTTCTTGAGTATAGGTAGCTACTAAATTTGTCAAGAGTGCATTTTTTTTCTTTATGCTTGATGGAGGTCAAATTATATTGCATAACCATGGATGAAATCGCTTGTAGATTTACACTAGTCTAGTGCATTTGCTAGAAATTTTGGAGGCCTACTTATCAAACCAATGTGGTAAATCCTTCAAAGCATAGCATACCATGAGACTTCTAGCATACCACATTAAATGCTGCTAGATCTGAATAGCCTATCCTCCTTTGGTTTTGTTGGTGATACTCAGCTTACGATATTATATGATCCTTAGGCACCACCAATTTATGCACACATAATAACAATCATATATGTAATGCACTAAGGGAGTTCTACTGTGTGAAAAAGGCACCACCCTTAACCATTAACCCTACATTTTCTCATTGATAGGTTTTCGCATTGTGGTCTTCTTGTGCTTATTGTTCTTGCATAATGCTCTTTGAGTTATCTTTGCATATTCATGGGTGTTGGAAATTTGTTTTGGAGGGCATGTCAATTCGATGGTTTTAGTTAGGTGAAGATTGATAGTTCAACCCATGAACTAGAACTAGATTTGCTATAATTGGTATTCAATAGAGTAATACACTAGTCTGAAAATTTGATTCAAATGCTTATGCTTGGAGATAGTTGAAATTTATTTATGGTTGGAAATTAACTTCTCTTTGCTTGGTTTTCCATTGTACTTGATCATTGTTAAATTTTTTGTGTGTAACACATGTGACTTTCCATAGTATTGACATTTGCATTTTATGATGCATTGGATTATAGTTGCATTTGTGTTTGTGTTCTCTTCTTTTCCTTGGACTTTCACTGATGATTGCTAGGAATGTGTTCGGGTTGATCTAGTATTAATTCTTTCATTGCAGTCCACAATCAGTATTGGTCATTCTCAATTTATGTGAAAATTAGCCCTTCTTGTGTTTGAGGCATATTTATCACTGCTTCTTGCTTGTTTTCACTTGTTTTTCTTTGAGGGAGTTTGTTTTCTTATTAGGACGATGTTTCTTGTACGGTAGTTATCCTCCTCTGTATTCTATTCTCTCCTTTTTGCTATAATGTGTGAGCAAAGACATATACCATGTTGAATTATTACATCAAGTAATATTTTAAATTTGATATGCTAGTTTATATATAGACATAAATGTGTGTTGTCTCTGTATGAATTGGTATAATGCACTGAAATTCTAATTTTCTAGTAATATAGATTTATATATTAGATGTTGTGGTAATAGTAATTGTTGATTAAGATTTATGTAGAAATAAATGACTTAGATTGTCTTCGTTAATCAACATATGAGGTATTCCATCATGATTGTTTCTGGATTGTATAGCTTTATAATTTGATAGTTCATAATTTCCATTTAGTGATAAACTCTTTTCATAGTCATAGATTCAAGTTGTGTGGTTGTCGGGTAAATGATTAACTTTATTTTATAATAGGTAGTGAGAGCAAGGAAATGGATTATAATATTATTTTAATGTGTAAATATATATTTTTTATACTAATAATAATACTATGGTATAGGTTGTAGTTTATTAATAAATAGAATGATTTATTTGATAAGGGGAAACAATTAGGAAAGAATTAAATTAAAAAAAAGCTATTATTTCCCTAATAATTAATCGATCAAGTAAATGAGTTAATTAGATTGACCCTTGTTACTAACAATATCATAATGGTATCATGGTAAAGTAGTCGCAAATACATATTATTTTGGTTGAGACCCTCGTGTTATATAGTGACTAGTTCTGTAGAGATCTTGAGTAGCTTAGCAGACAAGTGCTGAGACATTAGTGACATGGCAGGATGCATCTCAAATTAGAGAGGCTTACCAATATTTAGTTAGTGGCTTCCAGGAGTAAGCCATGTTCTAGGGGGGAGGATGTGATACCCCTCATGTTGTTGATACTCTTTTGTGTTGATGTTGTACTTGGTTTGTGATGATGATTAGTTCACCAGATTGGTTATGTGTGGATTCATAGCTTGGTTGGTTTACTGCACTTGACATTACTTTTGCTACTTGATGATACATTTCGTGGTGATTATGTTATATGGTTATGTTATGGTTTTCTTTAATAATATATGTGGTGATG